>JALPQI010009001.1:0-50743 GCA_025490895.1 Thaumatotibia leucotreta
ACGTCAGATTTAGTAACAAAACGGACTTGACGAAAGGAATTGAATTCGGTATTTAACGAACTACGAGTACATAGTCTATCGCCAACGGGACCCTCTCGGTGTTATACCCGTTCGATTAATATACATAAGTACAAAAAAAACAGTCCAATTAAGATCTTCCTTTAATTTTTGAAGTCAGTTAAAAAGATGAAGTGCTTCAAAGTCAACGTTCAAAAACAGATATAATAATTAGGTTGTAAAAGAAAAAAGTTGTGGATATTTTACAACACTGTCGCGGGCACAGAAGGAGGCTCCCAGAAACGGTGCGGACCTGGCGAGTGCGGTCGAGCTAAAAGCTGGGCGGGCGGCGCATGCGAGCTCGCCGCGCCGGAGGAGGCGCTCCGCACCATCCGACCTGTCGGCGCCAGCGGCTTGATCGCGCGCAGGCTCCGCCGCTCCCCACCCCTGCACGCCACCTTGGCGTGCGAGAACGCGAACGGCAGCTTCGCCGCCGCGTTGTAGCCGTACAGCGTCATCGTCTTCGACTCTGTCGTCGGCGTGCACTCGCTCGCGAGGTGCGGCGAGATCTTCGGCTGGATCGAACTCGGCGACGGCGTCTTATCCTCAGGCGAAGCCTTCCTCGGTATCGGCAGCTTCTCCCTGGAAGACGTCGAGTCCTCCGGGTGGATCTTTTGTTTGGACACGGCCGGTGATGTCCGGATCGGGACCGCCTCGCTTGGCGTCGTCAGATAATTGACGCAGCCGAACGCGAGACCTATTTGACCTAGCATCTCCGGATAATTCGACTTTTGATTGCTGATACGTTACCGGAATCCAGAGAATGCGGTGAAAGAGAAGACAGTGTTAGGAAAAGTGTTAGTACTAGGGGTTACTTGGTGCTGTGCCGAAAGGCTGGTCTACTTTGGGGAAAACAAACTCAAAACCACACAAGACTACCTTTGTAAGCGTTCTTTAGATCATTTGTGGTTTTTCTGTAATATAACAAGTAATCCGTATTTAGAATTAGATAAACATATATTTTCTAAATTATGAAATAGTTGGCGTTGCGAATGAATATTTATAAGTGCGAATTGCTTGCCAACGTTAGAGCATAGATAACTTATATTATTAGATTTACATAAAAATAAAGCAATGATATTAGATTTCTTATTCAAATTCAGTACTCACTCTAGGACTTGGTATATTTTTTCTGATTCTCCATTGAATATTAAAGGTCTAAGAGGTATTTGTTCCTTCGGTTGTCCATTTGGCCTGAAAAAATATATTTTTTTAAATACCTACATTTATCAATGTAAGTATATGATAAAGGTGATGCTTGATAAAGTTTTGAGTTGTAGAAATCGATTTTTCAATCCCTTATAGTAATATCGTAAAGAAAAAAAATGTACTGCTAGGGAAAAATGTCGAAAACGCATAGTTTAATAACCTTTTTACGATAGCGGACTGCGGACATACTGATAGGTAGAAATTATAGTACCAAATCAAACTGAAATAGGTGCATGCCTTGAATTTTTCAAGTGATTCTTTGGACATCATGGTATAACTGGTATAAGTCAACAACAACTACCAAGATATCCAAAAAATCATGCCGCTCTCAAGGGATTTGTGTAACAACGCTGTCACCAAAGTCACAGCAGTTGAAACGCTGGGGAAAATGCCCGGGTATACTTACACCGTAGGCGCTAGAGGCAGAGTTCCTACACCGTATTCACGTTGCATCATTGAACTCAAGTGGTTACCAACGCCTTCACCTAAAAATATTGCCAACTTTTTTTTAAACATTAAGGGTGCGGCTCCACTGACACGGAGCGGAGCGGAGCGGAGCTGTGGGAGCTCAGCCAATGAGACCGCATCACAGTGTTTGGAATTTTGAATTTGAAGATGTAATTGATCAATTTTGCACATCTCCGCTCCTCTCCGCGTCAGTGGAACCGCACCTTTAGTATAGGTACATAATCAAATAATGGTCTAAGATAATGTTCTCTAGTCGCAGATTTTTTATATTTGATCAAATCCAAAATTAAGACGAAGTTGAGGATGAGAACAACAGGACACATTTTCCTGAGAATAACCTACTAAAGATACCAAAGAAAAATATGTTACAATCCAGTCACTCAGTACTAGAAGATGTCAGTAGTAGAAGAATGTTGCCACGATTTCAATAATAAGATTAATAACTCTAGGATAACATTCAGAATAACTTTTACGGTTTTCATTATGATATATGATATCAAAAATAGTGAAAGAGGGACGTAAAACATTATAACAATTTGTTGTTTTTTATGTCGTAGGCAAACGAGTTGATTTAATATCTTGTTACGGAAAGTCTATGCTTGGATTACGAAGAGTTATTTATTTATTTAATAAATTACATAATAGACTTACAGTAATATACCAAAGCGTCTACAATGCTATAAATAACAACAAACAGTTATATTTACCCATCGGAGGATCACCCGGTTTCCTGTGTCTGTGCATGTTTCTGTTGGGCCCATGTCTCCGAATGCTGGACCACACGCCTCCAAATAATGAGTGGTTTCTCTGTTTGGACATGTTCAGCCTTATTATTCAGTCTTATGTTTATAAGTCTTTGCATATCAATTCGCTTTGCATTAACTTAAAGTATACCATTTGGTCTTAGCACTCCTTCAAAGCAAAAATGCCTTTTCGTTATACGCTGCTCCTTTGCAGTAAAATTTTGGATTTAATGAAACCAAGCAGCGAGTCTTACACAAAATGATGGTTTCTTAATAATAATATAAGTGTTTCTAAACGAATGCTTCCTTAGCAGGCCCTGTGTTTCTTACCCTATGCATAGGCACATCACATTCTGTAGTAATGTCGTCTAGGTTTCCTGAGATAGCTCTTTTTAGTTCTGGACCAGCCTCGTGCAGGGTCCTAAGGCCTGCTTGGAGAGTCATCTGGTGACAGGCCTCGTCGTTCTGTCTTAACTCCTGTTCCTTCCGCTTTTTGAACCTTGTAATAAAAACGGAAAAATGAGAATCGAATGACTCTTTGACGGTATATGTGCATCTAGGCTAGGAGATGGAAAAATCTAGTGTAAGCTAGACTATGCGTGATCTAAGCCTTCGTATTTATAATCTATGAAATTTTAGTAAATGACTATTTGTATCTTTGAAAAATTGCGTAATACACTTACCATAAAAATAAGTAGTAAAAGTGCAATGGCAATATTGTAATACTGGTTTTAAATTGGTTGTAAAATAATTAGCAGCCCAAGAAAATATTATAAAAATTCTACAGTGTTCCTAAAATCTGGACCAAGACCACCTAGTTGTATACCACAAATTAAGTTTTTAACGGAATATCACAAAAACACAACATTTAACCATATAATAACATTTAACCAAAGGAAGAAAGAATACCTTAAAATTTCTGGAATCGGGGAACAACCCAAAAAAACATGCCTTTAAGCTTTCTTGGGAGCTTTAGTTAAGTATTTATTTACGTCATCATCTTAGGTACATGCATGGAACCCAAACTATTTGCGGGTAGTTACGTTTAGTTTAGATTCTAATTTAATTTACCGGTTTTACGCTGGAGCTATACTGACGAGAATGTGCAAATAATCGTGTTGCATCTCTTTTATTTTTACAACAAATGGGATTTAGGACAGATTTTTTAATACCCAGTTAACAGTAGCTGTCAAATAAATGCTAGCCCTGTCCTTGTTTGACGAATGATTTTAGAAAAGGATGGCGATAATTTTAACTAACGGATAGGTTTATTTGGGGATTGAAAAATCAGCCCTTAATCGCGTAAACTTACGTTAAATATTATCCTGACATTTCGGGCATGACGTTACACCCATGGTCGCAGGCAGCCTATGATTAAGTCTCGTTTGTCGTTAAAATTTGGGTGATAATCGCATCGCTTTTGATCTAAATTTAATACATGAAAAAGAAAACAGCAATTTTTAATTCTAGAGCCCGAAATTTTTCATTACTTTTCCAAAATTGCTATTACGAAGCAAATATATTGAATAAACATATTTTAGAAGATGACATCTACATCTACACTTTAATTGACCATAAAATAAGGCATTTAAGTATGTAATTTCATTGTAATACCTGTACCTGTAACACTGTATATCTGTTTTTTTACTGAATTTTGGTGTGCAATAAAGAGTATTGTATTGTAATTTGTAAGTTTCGATTACACATTTCGTAAGTAGGTATTGCTTTGGCATTTGTTTCATAGACAAGGCACTTAAACTAGATCCTTCTTAGGTACATAAAATAGAGATGACAACACTAATATTAGCTATTCACCGCCAGTCTAGACCTAGCATTAGGATTTGCGAAGAAATACTAATTGGGAACATTCGAAACCTAGATATACGACCGATGCGTTACTTACGCGTGATTCCTATGAAACAAAAATAATAGTGTCAGTGTTCGAAACAAATCAAACTGAATGGAAATAAATTCGAAAATGGAATTTAAATAAGTATTTAAACTTGTTTTAATTGCAAAATGAGTGCAACATTATCACATTTACATTCAAAGTTGCAGAAGACGAAAACATTTTAAGATTATGTTCATGTGAAATACCTACATAAATCCAGTCATTTTCTGTCATACACGTTACACGTACAATCGACTACAAAAAGGCGCTGTAATTACTAATGAAGTCCAAAACACACGTCCTCTTATAGTTGACTGTAAATTATATGCCACTGGGTGAATGTCTGAACGTTTCAACCGCCTAATTTTGGTTTTATAATTTTTGCCGAAGTTTCTATTCGTTACGATGTGCTACTTTGTCATTTGAAGGAGGAATGATACCTTATACAAATGACAAAGTAGGTATAACAGACGTTTAGAAACTTCGGCAAAAATGATGCTACCAAAATTAGGCGGTTGAAACGCTCAGATATTCACCCCACTACCTTTGTATTGGCGTCTAAGGCTGGTCACTATCGCCAGGAATCCAAATTAAGTTGCACGGTCAACATAAATAAAAAAAAGTCTAATTCAAATTAACGTGTCATATTTTGACACTGAAAAATCCAACATGTTAATAGGAATATTAGAACTAAAATTCCATTGAAAAAAATCAGGTACGGTAATTAGACTAATTAAAACTACAACGTTGAGAATGACCGTTCAAAAATCGATTGACTGGTTAATAATTTAATATTGTTTTATGTAATGTCTATATTACTGCAAATAATAACGTTATGTTATCCATTTTCTGTTTGTACGGAATAGGTACCCATTCAGGTATCAAGTCAACCAGATCCTTTACCGAAATCCTACCTTCTAAAGTAGTCCTGAATCAGGAAGGTGGCGTAGAACTTGCCCACGGTGATCTCATTGGGGTCCCCTGGTGGTGGAACCACCTGGTCCAGGAGTTTCGGAGACGTCCGCTTCCAGATCTTCTTGATTACCGCTCTTAGTTCTGTGTTGCAGTCATCTATGTTGCCTGGGGATTAAGAAGATGCATATCGTATTATGAGCCTATATCCTAGACGGTGTTCTTCTAGTTTCAGAAACAGTAGTTCTAAGCAGGGATCGTAACCGGTTTTTTAGAAAATAACTAACTAACTTCTGCTCTTCAGATTTTTTTCATCCGCTACAGTAAAATTGTTTATGAATAAAATGGCGTCTATCTGCGTCAAAAAAATCAACATTATTAATTTTTAGGTACAACTCACACTTGACCAAAAATTTGACTATGCCAAAATTGATTTCTCAAAAAATACCTAATGTCTCCTTAGACAGCTTCCCTGTATCATCTATAGTTTCTGATTTCCCCATACTGTCATACTTAAAAAAAAAAAAAACAATCTGTAGATCCCAATTCTTACACACTTATTTATTAACCATCTTGTAGTCTTAAAGGTAAAACAGTGACAATAACAAATACCTTCAGTTTTGATTTTCAGCGAGGTCCTAACGACAGCAAAAAGGGTGGCGTTGAAGAGCACCGTGCCATCAGAGTTGAGCGGCATGTTCATGGAGACCAGCCTCTTGCAAGCCACGCGGTGCGGGCACAACTTGCCGAAACCTGGGTACCACATAACATTGTATCATATAGGAAAGTTTGGGTTCAAAATTCCCAGAAACCGAGAAAGAATCACCGTCTTCCTTATTTTTCATTACATGGGCTGGCATATTTCTTACATTTCTTTATCATCCGTCAGGACAGGAAGAAAAAACAAGTCCCGCCAAGTTTCTTACCGGTTCATTTAGAGTCAGTGTAGGGTTAGAACTTAGAACCGGAAATCTTTTATGTGTAAGTTTGTTACTATTCCAATTTGAATAAAGAACCATTTGACTTGACTTGACTTGACTAATTTCTTTCTTTCGTACCTATGTCCTTTTTCACACAATGTGTCAACTATTTGAATCACTTCGGACCGTTGAGCTAGCAGAGTTTATACGTAAATTCTAGAGCATAACTAGGTGGCTGAGCGGATCTCAGGCTCCTGAACGACCCGTGACAAAAAGCCGGGATAAGCATAATGTTGATATTGTGAAGATTTTTCACGTATAAAATTAGATTGATGCAACACGTGCATTGTTGTTAGATAATTATTAAAGAAAATTGTAAAATTTTCTTAATAAATTCTTAATTTTCTTGAAAAAGCAAACCTTACTTTTTATTGTCGTTCTTGAGTTTTGAAACAAGATGAATAATTCACTTACCTAAGGGAGGACTAATTTTTCTTAACAAAGTAACTACATCTAAATGCTTTATTCGACCCTTTGCGTCCGGATCGTATTCACTCCATAATCTGAAAAGAGTAAAGGCTGGATAAAAGCCGTTATCAGTAAAATGTATGTAAAAATAATATACTGTATGAGCTGTGTGACCAAAAAAAGAATCCGTTACTATTGAGATTTAGGGTCCACTGACTCGAATTTTGAATTTGAAGAATGTAATTGGTCAATTTTGCACAGCTCCGCTCCGCTCCGCGTCAGTGGTGCCGCACCCTTAAGGATTTAGAATAGTTAAGTCTCGTAGGTAGTTTCTTGGATAAAACTTTAAGTATTTAAAAAAACATTCAAATATTAACATTTTCTGAAACTTTTTTCTCATTTTTTCTAACTTTAATCAGTGAGTATGTCAAGATGAAAACTATTAGTGTAAGAATTTTAATCGTGCAGGCATGTTTCAGTGACTTATGATGAAAATAGTTTTTTGAAAAACATGTCTTTATCTCTTAAACTAAGCCGAATCCAGAAAAGTTCATAGGACATTATAGGTCCCAAATGCCTCAAATAAATAAAATAAAAAATAAAATAGTCTCAAAATGTGGCCAGGAAAACACCTTTCAAGTTTGTCGGGTTACTCACTAACCACCCTGTTATATGGAAAGTGCGAAAATTCTTTAAATATAAACACTAAGTTGTAAAATTAGGATATGCCAACATTTTTTTCCTAATTTTCTTAGGGGTATGTGAAAACCGGTGTCACGTACCCGACATTCTACTGGAATGCACCGATTGATGAAAAGAAGATGAAAAAGGATATTACCTTATAAATTCATCTAAGTGATGTGGTCCCAGTATCGACCAGTCTCTGGTTAAATAGTCGAAGTTATCCATAATGACGGCTACGAACAAATTGATAATCTGCAACAAAACATATTATATTCATTAGGCGACATCGGGGGCATACAAAAAACCTTCAAAAGTACAAAGTACCTGTCAAAAACCGTATCAAACTTGTTACGTAGTTTAAAAGATATAAGCATACACATCTTTGGGGGAGGTCTATGTTCAGCAGTGGCCGTCTTTCGGCTGATATGATGATGATGAAGCATACATAGAGACAGATAGCGAGAAGAGCCTTTATTAGACACGATGTAGTTATATCAATTTCATATTATACAAACGTCTTTTGGGGTGAAGAAATTCGACCTGAAAATCCCTAGCTTTTCCTGGGTCTAAAGGTCTGCCACGAACATGAACAATCGTACATTAGAGCAAGCGTGGTAGGAGCTCTTTACGTAACGAGTTAATCGCTAAGGCAAACCCTACAAATTTCGTCAATTCTAGCACCAGTTTTTGATTGGCTTATTTTATTGTTAGTTGGGTGTAAGTATCTATATATTTTATATTTTCAACTCGCTATTTATCGGAATGAAAAGGTGGTTTTTATTGAATTATTTTGATGATGCGCTTTCATAATAACTTTATATTAAACGCATCCATGGCAATGAAACAAAAGATATTAAATAGGTCTAAGTGTAGGTATCCGTAAGTGCCTCACCAATACTAAAACGATAGACAAGATAAAAGGATCGACATCAACATATTGCATGTATTCTTACGCAGAAAAACATGTCATCGCTTAACTACTTAATTAAGATATACATATAGTAGAAGAAATTTGATGTTCCATTCAATCACCTCGACCGTATCTTACAATAGGTAATTATGTAACGTATAGGTACCTAATTATTATTAATAGCAAAAAAAATACCATGACTGTCAATTCAACTTCTCATCTAAATACGGACTTATACAAGGGGAGGGTTTTTTTATATATTCCGCAAGATATTTGAATGCTTCCGAGAGTTGGTCAGGGTCCACGGCTCCGGCGTGTCTTCGTCCCCACGGAACCCCAAGGGGACCCGTAGGACTCTCAGCTCTGGCTTGCCTTAATTGGCCGTCCAGAGAGGAGTCGTCAGAGCTATATGCTCCAGGGGTGGAAGTGTATATTTGCATAAGTCGCGAGTTGGCGCAGCGGCTGTCAAGCCACTGCGCAGAAAGCGGTGTACACCTCTCTACACTCCTGAGCCGCCTACACCGGTGTTGCCTCTGGCTGTCTCTTGTGACGGCATTTACGGGGGCCCATCTAGTCGGCGGCGAGTCACCGCCTGCCTCGATAGCAAAGAGAAATCATTGTAATGGCAGGTGTCCGGACCTCTTTTCTATAGTTTCATCTCTGATCCATTCATCCCCCATCACCATAGCCCATTAGTCTTTTCCATTTCCTTCTCAATAGTCTCTACACTCCTGCTGGGACCGGTTTACGGATATCTATTGTTGTGCCCGTGAATGGGTTGCAGTAGGAGTACAACACAGCAAATTTCTCCAAAGGGCCTTTACGTGTTGGATCTATATCCCCGCGCAAGCCTGTCAAAAATCCGGGACGTAATAGCCCGTGAAACAAAGGAGATACAAACAATAATAACAATCTTTATTTGCAAGTTCATCAGATTCATCAGTTCAGATATATATTGTTGTGCCCGTGAATGTGTTGCAGCGGTGTATTTACAGTCAAATGCAAAAATATGTGTCAAATCCTCTTATATGTTCCGACGTTCATATTACACGGAATTAAAGTGCACTGGGACATATTTTTGAGCATTTTTAACATTTGCCTTTGACTGTACAACGCAGAAAATTTCGGCCATGCGTATATATCCCAATGACCATCAAAAGATCGGAATTCATAGGGCCCTAACAAAAGAGAGAATACGAACTCATTGTAAATTATATTTTTAACCGACTTCAAAAACGGAGGATGTTCTCAATTCCACAGTTTCTTTTGTGTACTGTATGTAACTCGATATCTTCGAAAATCGTGGACCGATTTTTTTTTAATGGAACTGTTGCAACTTCTAAAGAGTTCCGTTGATATCAAGACATGGTTTGATTATGGGATCTTGGAGAAATTGATTGAAGTAGGATTCAATATTTTTAATTTAGTGATTATCGTATGAGCTTCCTTTAACTGTATTTTTCCGGAGCAAGTAAATTCGGGGCGAAAGATATTAGGTACACTTCCAATTAAAATTAAATAACCAATTGTCATTTACACGGCTATCAATTTCACGCCGTTTTGAAATACATGACTTATGTTACATGCTCATCAATTATAGCCGTATAAAGTATATAAATCGATATTAAAAGCCATTATTTCCATATTCAGATAAGACGTGACATGGCCTCTGTAATGGTTTCTTCTATAATATTGTTGGTTCTCGTGGGGAACCTGGCGGATAACGTTCTTTCTGTTTCGCTATCGGCTGTAAAATCCGCTCCGCAATTTGATTCGGTACCGGCTCCGCTTGGGAGCACAAAACAGAGTGGGATTATCCCAGAATATGTTTACGAATTTGGTGAGTTTCTTTCTTATTGTTTCGCTAATCAAACGTGGGGCCGTGTGGTAACGGCAGTAAAAATACATTAGTCATCACCCCAACTCCTCCTGCAGGTGTCGTAAGAGTCGACTAAGGGTTTGAAGTGTCACTGACCATTATTTGATAAAAGATTGATGATGGGCAGCAGCGTCATTATAGTGGACACATTACTGCGATCGCCAATCCGCTTGCCCAGCGTGGCGATTATGGGGATTTACCTCATAATGCGTCTATATACGCATAGTTAATAGGAGAGGCCTACGTCCAGTAGTGGACTATCATAGGCTGATGATGATGAATCAGCCGACAGTGTTACTTTCACTATTAAGACCTTTATTCAGTAAATTTCTTACATTAGGCTTTTTATAAAATGATAATAAAAGTAAAATACAATAGAACGTATAATAACAATATGAAATATAAACACATTATAAAAAACCTAACCTAGGGTGCCGCCGGCAACGGGGCGGGCCCAAGCTGCCAGTGGTTAAGGTCGCAGAGAGAGGAACCGACGGACTATCCGCGCCGTAGCCAGGGTTACTGCTTTCTGCATCTGACCCTTATTTTTAATATTATTACGGAATGTGGATGGATGTCAGTATATATTATAACTAGCAGTTACCCGCGGCTTCGCCCGCGTACTAATATCTGTTTACTAAGTCTTAATGTTTTCTCGCGATTATCTCGCGTTTGCCTTAACCGATTTAAGTGTGGCGGATGGTGCTTTTACCCGCGGTTCGGCCGCGTTTTATCAATTTTTATCACGGTCGTTTTAAACTTAAGACCTAAATTCTAAATCCTACGTTCCTTAAAATAGACTCAGAAGTATCGCTTTTAGGGCGCACTGGGATGGAAATGGAATTTCATAATCATAACACTTTTTTTTAATTTCGACAACATTGTCATATATTTTTATATTCCTTTGTATGTTTGAGAAAAGCACTATACCTGTCTCGGCGTGAAAACGGATTCCGGCCTCGTTACCTATATACCAACTTGGCCGGAAATCCTCATTTTCCCGGCCTCTGATGTAATGTACTATTGCAACGGCCAAGTAATTTCAATATTCACAGGTGTCAAAAACCGTGGCCGGGAAATATTCAGAACCCATAGTTGGATTGGTTGGCTGCGCTTCAATACGGATGTCGTTATACCCGTAAGTATAAACCTAGGGAATACTTGCTCGCAGCATTCTGTGGAACTTACATTTTCACAAAATTTAATGGGGCTAGGTCGGTTTGTGTAACATGTCCCAAGATATACGAGTATATTATTGTGAATCTACGTATAGCGCATATTGGCTTATTGGTAAGAGGGAAATGCACAAACAGCAGTTAGGTTAAACGCAGATTTCTTGTATACAGGGTGGTTAGTGAGTAATCCAACAAACTTGAAAAGTGTATTCCTGACCACATTTTGAGACTATAATGTCATATGAAGTTTTCTGGATTCGGTTTAGTTTAAGAGATAATGACATGTTTTTCAAAAAACTATTTTCATCATATCATAAGACATTGATAATGCCTGAACGATTAAAATTCTTACACTAATAGTTTCCATCTTGACATACTCACTGACGAAAGTTAGAGAAAATGACAAAAAAGTATCAGAAAAATGTTCAACTAAAATTAAATTATAAAATCATTGAAAAAAAAAATTCTTCCCTACAATTTATTACTGGTCATGTATAAAAAAATTCAAAAAACCCCAAAAAAGATTTTTTGTCCGAAAATGACATATCTCATAATAGTCATAATATGTTTTACTTCTTTTGATGCAAAAATGCATTGGTAAAGTCTGTCGGTAAACTCATTCCCACCCTGTATAATTTTACTAATAAAATGAGGATCTAACCTAGGAAACAATGTTAAAACGCCGATCAAAGCATATTACATGTAAGGAAAATCATCATATATTTTTAGGGTTCAGTGTCCCTCCCCCCTCTAACTTTTGATTCATGGGTCCAAAAAATATGAAAAGAATCATGAATAGTGGGCTTATACAATTATTTAAAATAAAACTATTTCGAACATAAATATATCAGCTCTGCCGTTTTTGAATAACTACGGAACCCGACACAGAGCTTGGCCCGACATGCTCTTGGCCTGTTTTTTTTCGATATTAGAGTGTTTTTAACAGACTTCAAAAAAGGAGTAGTTCTCAATTTGATTATTTGTGTACATATTACTCGATCTCCGAGAATCTTGAACTGATTTCCAAAACGTTTATTTTTTTCTACTCCCGTACTTTTATCTGTAATTTACATAGTCGTGAACACACCTTTAAGCGTCTACCTTACAGGGTCGCGTTTTATAAAGTTACAATTTACAATTTCGCTGTTTACCTCTCTTTCTAGCCAATGAGTGCGTGCGTTAGAGAGGCAAACAGCGAAATTGTAAATTGTAACTTTATTAAACGCGACCCTGATGTCAAGATAAGTCTATATTGTCTATTCCCTATAAACGCATTCGGCATATAAGCAGTGCGTTTTTGGATTTTAAGACATCTCGTGTATACAAGACGTAATGAAATTCATGGCTGCCAATTCTGATGAATCGTAAACCATAGAGGAGCTTACTTTTTTTAATTTTGCCGTCTCCCGCCCAACCTTGACGATTAATAAAAATGTGTTTGACTAAGAATATTTCTCATATTTACACTTTTATTTGAAAATAAGTGTGTGGTCGTAGAAAAAAAGTATTGTATGCAACATTGTTTAACTGAGTCAAAAACGACTGAGACAACACGAGCATTTTTTGACGCGAAGCCGACAATTATTGTCGGCTTCGTGTCAAATTGTTACCCACACCACTCGCCTTTTTTGACCTCTCTTAAACAAGGGTTGCATAAAATACTATAATCGAACGGGTATAACCCCGAGATAGTCGCGTTGATTTTTTGATTTCATTAGTACACAAAACAATAATTATGTAGTATTATAAATATTAGATGTCATATACCAAAGAAAAACGACCAAGATCACCTAACGCCCGAGGTGGGGACCGGGACTCGGGCGTTAGGTGATCTTGGTCGTTTTTCTTCGGTATATGACATCTAATATTTATAATTTATATAGTATTAAGTAGTGTGACTACTGGGGAAAAATAAAAAGTGCAAATCAAAATATTTAGTTAATAAATAATTTGATTTGTGTTTTCGCAATAGGTTTATGTAGTATTAGTTACGAATGTCATCCATCACAATGAATAACCGCAGTCATAGCAAAAACAACATTTTAATATTATTTTGATAGCTATTAGACTTTTTAGAACGGACAGTCAACATCAAGTAATTAGGTACTGTTTAGGTGCCGAAAAGATATTTACACGACCTTGATATCCAGGAAAGAAAGACTTTTTTATTTAACTTTAAAAGTTTCTTTGACTTCGATAGTACAAATAAAAACACATGGTTAAAATTTTAAAATTTAGGAACCAATTGCAAGATTTTGAAAAATCTTTGATAACAGCAGACGGCATGACTTTCATTTTTCTGTCGCTTTCAGACCCCACCAAACTACCAAGTCACCTACATCAAAGTGACGGTGAACGCCATTAATCCCCCAAAGGTGGACTACGATGTTATGTCCAGAACTGTCGCCATAAAGTACTCCCTGGTGGAATTCTCGGGCAGTTCATACAGCATTTACGCCGAAGGTGCACCCATTCGCGATGATAACGACTACAAAGATGAACATCTTAGAGGATCATCTTATATCTAAAGATCTAAAGATTTGTAGTTCAAGAATACATATAAATCTTCATTAGTGATTTCATTTAGATAATGTGTGACTATAATTCCTGTGGCCCTAATGGAAAACGGAACAACTCCTCGAGGTTTGTGAAAAAGAGTATAATATACCATAATTTATATATATAATATTATACAATACAAGTGCATAATTTGATAATATGTAACGTCTTCCAAAATGGGAGGCGAGTTAGTCTGTAGCCCTTTTTTAGGGCTACAGAATTTGCAAGAGTAAGTATGGAAAATAAAGATAATTCAGATATTTTGGGACCTCAAAATTATCGCCGAATGTAATTTTGCCAAATATCATTTTCCAACCAACATAGCGCAGAATTTAATTTCGCCGAAAGATCACTAGCTAATCACGCCAACGTATCTTTTATTTTTTTATTTTATTTTATTTTATTTTATATTACCAAATTCCAACCTTCCAAACTAAATTAGTCCAAATGAAAATGCGGCCGAATGAAAGTTAGCAAATATGAATTTGGTAAATATTGGTATGCCAAGTAAAGTAAATGACCTGCGAAAAATTAGTTGGAAAATGATATTCGGCTAAATGAAATTCAGTTGCTCTATGCAGTGGTCTTTTGTCCTTAGTTTAGCTTTTCTTACGAAGAAGGAACAGATCACGTAGAAAGAGATGAAAAAAGGGAAATTAGGGAAAGCAAGCACTGAGTGGCAGGAACCACCGTTCATCTCTGTAGTGGTCACATTAATTCTTAAATTGTCTTAACAAGAAGGAACACAGCACGTAGAAAGATATAAAGTAAGGGAAAAAAAGCACTGAACAGGAACAGGACGCAAAGTCCTGGCCGCGTTTCTCTTTGAAGTAGGGGAAAGCGAGCACAAAGCCGACGTTATCGCTATATTGCTCTTTGTAGTGGTATATTGTCCTTAATAATTCTTAACATTTCTTACCAAGAAAGAACACTGCACGTAGAATGAGATGAAGTAAGGGAAAGCAAGCACCGAGTGGCAGGAACCAAAGTTCCTCTTTGTAGTTGTCTATGCTACACTAATTCTTAACTTATTAAAATATTATCAAACTGGAGGCCTAGCACAAGATTAGTGCGACAATATGTCGCCGCGAAATAGAATATCCATCCCTCTTTTATTCATAAAGTTAGTAAAAGATGGTAAATCTATCTCGCGGCGACATACTGACATGCCAATCATGTGCTAAGCATACTGGGCTACTCACGTAATTTAAGTCGATGATTGCTCGTCATATGTTGACCTGTAATGATGGGTTTACACCAAACGAGCGGATGCTCATTATATCCCCACTCTACAAAATTCGTTTGTTACAAAACGTAATTCGTCGAAATTGAGCATTCGCTCGTTTCGTGTAAACCCTCCTTTAATATAGGTGCGGGCCTGCGCCCTGCTAGAACGGGTACTGGTGGGTAAATTACGTGAGTTCGATAATATTTTAATATAGTTGAGTCTCACGTTACCTACTTAAATTAAAAAAAAAAAACATTGTCTCACCAAGAAGGAACACAGCACGTAGAAAGAGATGAAGTAAGGGAAAGCCAGCACAGAGCCGCAGGAACCGTCGTTGTCTGGCTCGTCCACGTAGTTCACGTCGCAGTGCACCTCTGGCTCCGGAGACACCCCCATCATTATATCCTGCCATGCTTCCCCTGGAACCACCAAATAAATATAGCTTGGATACGATTTACTTACTCGATGCACAGATTTTCATGCTGCCATTATTACACTAATGTTATTAACTCAAAAAATCTGCATTTTGTTCCTTCTGTTACTGCTTGGTTTGCTAGACAGTACTCGTATATGTGACATCTACTGTTAATTAATTATACTTAATTTATCGTAAACACCCTTCTTAATCCTGCTGCGCTGCTTAGTTCTGTGATGACGGCAGTTAGAAGACATTTGTCACCACCCAACTCTTCCCGTGGGTGTCGTAAGAGTCGGCTAAGGGATCACAGACTATTTATTTGTCGAAGATTGATGGGTGGTAGCAGCATGATCATAGTGGACACACTACTGCGATCGCCAACCCGTTTGGCCTGCCTGACGATTATGGGCATTACCTGCTCCGTGTAAGTAATAGGAGAGGCCTATGTCCAACAGTGGAATGTAAAAGGCTGATTGACGTGAAGTAAGTAAAAACATACTTTAAGAACGCTTTGAAAGCTTTGGTTAAGAATCTTACCTGTAGCTGAACGAAATAAGACGAGAATGGCTTGCGGGAATGTTTGGAAGTGGTTATTCCTTGTGATCGGTGACTCGTCGTCTATGGCTATTTTCCCAAACACCTGAAAATGTTTTATTGACAGTTAGCACCGTTTTCTATTTTCTCTCTGTGGTAGGGCTGTCTCCGTTTTAATGAGTGTTGTAAGGGTTGATGATCAACACAATAATTTATGACAAGTTGATAATGTTGAACGACATTGCTAGGTCTACGTTGTCCAGGAGCAAGCTAAAAATACTACAAAAATTTCATTAAAAAAATTCTTGACAATCTGCCATTGTCATTGCCTGTTGTTTAAAAATATATTTGTACTAATGATTTTTTGTAATAATTCCTTAAAAAATATTTTTTTTTGAGAAATGCTTGCTTTCTACACCTTGTCAAATACATTAACGCCTCTTATTGAAATTGATTAGAACATACAAAGATAGCGGTTCTACCTGCATTCCTACTACAGCGTAAATGAAGAACAACATCAAAATCAGCAAGGCAACATATGGCAGTGCTTGGAAGGACTTTATGAAAGTCCAAAGCAGAGTCCTTATGCCTTCTCCTCTTGATAACAGCTTCACAAGTCTCATCACTCGAAATAGACGGAAGAAGTTGATAGATGGTATTGAGGTTTCCTGAAATTTTATAAATATTGTAACGTTCTACAAAAGTTAGTGTACAATGTGAAGTATAAGCCATTCTATTTAGGAAAAACTTCGCTTAACATTTATTTTTGTAATTTAATTCTTACATTATATTAGCAATAAGAAAGGGAGCATATTTTATTTAGTAAGTGCCACAGCTATTGTTAGTCCCAGTAGGAAGAGAATCATTAATTGTTTGCAAGTTGTTATCTTTCACTGTCGTGAAGTTGTGTCCACTATTAATGATAACTATAAGGTTTCTTCTAAATTTACAATTTTGTGGTGAGATACGTGTTATTTTTGTACATTGCATGATATTGACTGAGTGCTCGGTGCCCGATGCAAGTATAATATTATTGGTACCTAGTTGCACGTTTGTTACTGTCCCATCATCTAAATCTATATGTACATCTAAAGCTATGTCTTTATTTACAGCATCGGATTAATGTTGTTTTAAATATTTGTGTTCAGTGTTTGAGCATCTATGTTTGTGTCGCAGAGTGCAACTTACCTTTATGTGGGCTTTTGATAATCCGCTTCCCTGAAATGAACATGTTGTCTACATGTAATAACATGGGAAAATTCTACTACGTCATGCAACTTTAATGAGTCATGACATGATTATCATTTAAGTTACTTTACGAAATGGGAGTATAATATTTTTCGATTAATATGAAATGTTAGAAGAAGTATCTAGTCTAGAAGAGGAAACTTTTTTAATATCCTTATCTACAGTTTTTAAGTTAATGAAAGACTTAAATTTAAAGTGACTAAAACTAAATTGTTGATGATTGTGTATATATTATCGGGTTTGAAGATAGCTAGTTTTAGAATAAGCTACAACATTTACTTTTGTAACGACAATTTCGTCCATGCTCGGGACAGTAACTGTACTATTTTCATTGAAAACCCCACACTATGTATTAGTATTAACCACTCCGATTGCAGCTTTCTATTCTATCATTTTACTATTTGTCACACCTAATTAGTTAAATTCTGAATCCAATTTTACTGTTTTTTGTATTAACAATGAAAGCAAATAGGGGTTTTCAATACAAAATAGTACATTTATTGTGGTCAGTGATTGCTATTGCACTATTGGTGCGTCGCAGTGTTACCTGGTTTTTGAGCTCATTAACTTGTGACACGACAATGTCTATGATACTTCCTAGCACTATGATGAAGTCGAATGTGTTCCATGCGTCTCCAAAGTAATTCTGAAAATTAGAATAAAAGTTAAGGATGAAATAGTAAAATGTTATAATACTCGTAGAACAAAATACATCAATAAACCTACAATGCGTAACAAATAAAAAAATGTACCTATAGTGCGATAGTGAATATCTACTACATTAAAATTTTATAAATCGATTTGAATTAACTATAGTACAAATTAGTCAAACATGGGAGAAATATTGAGAACATTGATATGAACGGCGAAAGAAGAGAGATTTAAGTCGGTCTGTAATTTTTATTTTCAACAGATGATAGAAAAATAGAAAATGATGCAAATTTTTGAAGGAACAGTGGCCGATTGGTTAATGATAATGTTATTAAAATAATGTTTAATTAACATCGAGTCAGCCTGCTAGATACACGCATGCCTCGCTCGGTAACTTATCACAATTTTGAGTCTTGGTATCCCGAATGTATCGTTAACCCTAAACTAAAAAAATACATTTGCAATACCTAAGATGTTCAAGTTTTGTATAGTAGCTGTATCTAATCATGTGCTCGTTTTTTTGCAGCAATGCTGTTCCAAAAAAAATAGCAGTAAAGATAAAATCAGGAACCAGTTTCGAACTTTGAATGTTGTGATAAATAACCATTTAACATGCTACAGTAATATGTATTAATAAGTTCATTTAAATATTGATTAGTGACATTGAAACAAAATTTGTCATTCTACCTGAGAACCTTTCAGCGGCTGAATGAAATGAAAGGAACGATGAAATAATTGTTATGAAACATGATATTGACACAGTTAAAACTAATTGTACAAACCTTAAATCTAAAGGCAGCGAGTTTAAAAATGAACTCAAGAGCAAAGACAGCGGTGAAAATCATATTGAGCATGTCCAAAGCTTTGCTGTATTCGGTGGGCTGGTTGTGGTACTTCATGGCGAGGGTGATGGTGTTGATCATGATGAGGACAAAGATGGCGTATTCGAACGGCTGCGATGTAACAAACCACCATACTTTGTATTGGATGCGATGCTTTGGGATATACCTGAAAAATTGTCATTAGTATTTGACATCCTTGAATAATTAATGTACAGATGTAGTGCAAAATCCTTTCTCTTCGGCTTTTCACGCAAACATTCGAATTCATATTGCTGTTACAATGAACTTCAGTATTATATTGCACTGAAGCTAATTGAAACAGGGAGATTAATTCGGGCGTTTCCGTGAAAAGCCGAAGAGAAAGGATTTTGCACTACATCTGTAACTAAAAATAGCAAATGGTTCATCATCATCAGCCTATGATAGTCCACTGCTGGACGTAGGCCTCTCCTATTAACTATGCGTATAGACGCATTAGGAGGTAAATGCCCATAATCGCCACGCTGGGCAAGCGGATTGGCGATCGCAGTAATGTGTCTACTATGATGACGCTGCTGCCCATCATCAATCTTTTATCAAATAATGGTCAGTGATACTTCAATCCCTTAGTCGACTCTTACGACACCCGCAGGAGGAGTTGGGGTGGTGACAAATGTATTCTTACTGCCGTCACCACACGGCAAATGGTTCACATTACTTAAAAACTAGTATTTTAAATAGTCTTCATTGAATGCCTCATGATATTTGGAAGTATTTCATGCAAATTTAATGTAAATTTTGAATACTTTAATGAACGCCTAACATAGTTTTACGTAAAAAATAAATTATTAAAGAAAATTAAAATATATATATTGATTTACCTTCTTATAGGTTTGGCTTTCAGCGCGAACTCTATACAGTTCCTTTGGTTCTTGTCCAGCTCGCAGTTCTTGTATTCTTGCTCTCCCTCATTTTGGAATGTAACTATGACGAAACCGACGAATATATTTACCTGGAAACATTTGAAATTGTTAAAATTATTATTTAAAGGTAAATCATAAATAAATAGTATAATATATAGAAAATAAGATTTAACAGTAGATAACAAAAGCAATAATCTTAATTGGGTTGATTATAAAAAAAAACCGTAATTAAATGCCTTTAAGGAAAACAAAATTTAATGTCATCATTTTTGTTATACGAAGTATAATTTTGAGTCAACAACGTTTGGTAGCAAAAAATAGAAACACAAAACAAAAAGCACAAAAAACTATTGGAGTTTTATTAAATATTTGACAGACTAAATATAATAAGACGCACCATAAAGAAGGCAATTATAATAATATAAATAATATAGTAGGCTGCAACGATTGGACGGAAGTTAGTAATGGGACCACGGTCCTCATGGTTTGAATCGATGGACACATATAATAACCTGCAATAGAAAATAACTGGTTAGTTATTAGGACAACGTAATAAAATAACTAATTGTTGCACACCTGATTAAAATAAAAATTACAATCTTAAAGGTAAAGGTAACAAGCGATCTTATCGCTAAAGAGCGATCAGACAACCGTTGGGCATTGAAACGACAATTAACTTGTATGCAGATCTGAGAGATCGTTATAAACTTGATGAAGATGAGGTAGATACACAGAAAGATAATATAATTGTTTTAATTTAGATTTCAGCTATGCTATTCTCTTATTGACACATTCGACGCTGCGTTCGTCAACGAGCTCGATGTCGAGACAGCCTTGTCTAAAATCCTAGCTGTTTGATTTGACATTAGGAATCGAGGCTGTGAGCGAGCTTGTGGGCGAGTTCGTCGCTGTTTTTCGTTAGAGAATACGAAGTTCATACATTAAACGTCAAACTTTCGACGCAATGTAGTTCCAGCTCACGCCGCATTCGTCGCCGAGCACTAGTGTCGTTTAAAGTACATTAGTGAATACCATTTTTAGGCTCGCCTTGCTGTCAGCGCTGTGTCAGTGCTGCGGCAGCGCAGCACTGACACAGCGCTGACAGCAAGGCGGTTTCCTTAGTGAATAACACTGCAGGTCAACATCAACATCATCAGCCTATGTTAGTCCACTGCTGGACGTAGGCCTCTCCTATTAACTATGCGTATAGACGCATTAGGAGATAAATGCCCATAATCGCCACGCTGGGCAAGCGGATTGGCGATCGCAGTAATGTGTCCACTATGATGACGCTGCTGCCCATCATCAATCTTGTATAATGGTCAGTGACACTTAAATCCCTTAGTCGACTCTTACGACACACGCAGGAGGAGTTGGGGTGGTAACAAATGTATTCTTACTGCCGTCACCACAAGGCAAGATTTCAGGTCGAAATAAAGTAAATGTAATAATTACAATAGTTCACTTTGACTTTGACTTTGAAACAGCCAGTCCGCCATCTTGGAGAGGCCGCCATTTTTTATTTCTTGAGTAGTCATGTATTGTCACCAGAACTCTGAGCGTATGCAAAATTTCATCCTAATATTGCTGAACAGCAGTGGAAAGAAATAAGCTCATGATGTGATGTAAAAATACTAAAAATTGAATACTTACGAAGGCCATCCCTCGAACGTGGAAACGGTGAACAGCGTCAGCATTCCTTTCATGACGTTGTCGAAATGGAAATCGTTTCTCTTCCATTCTCTATCTCTAACTACGTAATTACGATTTTCGAACACAAGGTATGTCCCTCTGAAAGGTATATATGCATATTAAGTTTTTTATGAGAACTAACCCCCTTATTTCATAAACGTCTTCTAACCTACAAAGCCGATAAGGTCAGTCCGGCTAAGTCCGGCATATTTTATTTTGAAGGAAAGTCCGTCATATGCATCTTATACTGTTCAATTAGGGTCGGAAATCAGTTAGTAGGCGAACTTTCCTGATAGACAATCTTACCCGCATGGACTTTAAGTATCGTTTGTCCCTTTCCATCTTACAGAAATATTGGTAAAAAAGGAAAAGGAAGAGACAAGTCTCTGTGAATACCTAGGTATTCACAGAGTACCCATGTTGTATTTGTTATTTCAGATTATTTATGATTTGTTTTAACCCTCTAATGCATAAGACAGGCAAAAATGCATTTCAAATTTGAACCCTAACAGCAGTCAATAGAGTCCAAAACCAATGAAACCATATTTGGCTTCGTATGCATTAGAGGGTTAATGCGCAAAGCGGCTAGGTAGTGTAAAAAATTATACTTACTGACATTCTGCTTTCGTCATTTTTGAAATATCATTACACCTAAAAAACTTTCCCTGAAACGAACATTTAATGATTAATAATAGTTTAAACGATATTAAAGAAGATTAGATGACATGCTTTGCAACTACAAAAACATGAGTACATAATGTCAAATCATAAGATGACTTTAACCTGTTGAAGGATTTCTTTGAGGATGTGTCAACACAACTCATTTCTCATGATAAAACACTAGACAAAAGCATCAATATTGCTAGGTAAGAAATAAACCTACAGTATACTTTAATTTTATGTCAGTAAATCACATAAATTTTTTATCGTAAATATTTCAACAAGACTCGTCATTTACTGCGCAAATCCGAAAGTAACTAATATTCTAAAAGTTATTTGATAGGTATATTATGAATTCCAAAATAAAAGTTCAAATATTATGTTACAAACTTGTTACAAAGGCAATCTTCATAAACATTTTAAAAGTAACTTGTTCTAGATTACTAATTTTACATCACAAATTTTAGAATGAAAAGAGATTCGCTCAGACCTCAATGAAATTTCTGAAGCTATTTATAAATTCAACAAAAAATTGTTACAATTACAAATAACAAATAATACGACCATGCCATTAATTAATAGCTAAACCGCATGCGGCTAATATTATGATATGACATTTTATTAAAATTATTATACACTTGGAAATTTCTAGAAAGTCTTGACATGTATGACTTAAAAAACGTATCTAATTTAGATCGTATGTACGTCTGAGCATGCAGTTATTCCAAATCACTTCAGCCTGAAATAGTTTGAAGAAGAACCACTAGTTTTCTATTTACAGCAAATCTGGTCAAGATGTGAAAGTAGTACAGTAAACTTCCAAGTAAAAAAAAGAAGTAGGTGCAATTGCAATAATTGTAACATCTTCTTCTTTAAACCTTTAAATCTTTAAACTGTGAATTGGGCTATTATCTGCTAGAAATGCCGTCAGAAACAAGAACATTATTTGTTGAATCGTCAGCGGTTGAAAAGCTCAAATAATCCTAAGCATAAAATAAAGTTATTCAAGTCTTTCTAGAAAATTTTGCAACACAACACCGATGTCTCACCTTAAACAACTGTACACCGACGACAGCGAACATAAATTGTAACAAATACGTAACTAGCATTATATTGCCTATTGTCTTAATAGCTACTATCACACATTTCACCACATACTACTCGGGTTAGTGGGGCAATACGTTACCAACGGGGACCACCATCCGGCAGCGGGACATAAGGGAGAAGCAAACCACGTTTATTAACAAGGGACCTTGGGACGACTTTGTTAACGGACTTGTTATCCTTGGGGGAACTGTAAACGCCAAGGTAGGGGTGGTTACCTCTAACATTCATGGGCTTTATTAGTTTACTCACGTCTACACCTTTGGGTTCGTTCGTTATTTCCATGCTTGACTATGGACGACATATATTTTTCTATTTTGCTACTGCTATATTGACATGCCGATGGTACATTACTTTTGTCTCTTATTTTTATAGGTATTCAGCGATTATGGTGATTTTTTTAGAAAAGAGTGCTATATGTGATGGATTCCTTTGGAAAATAGTCAGAAAAGAAGATATTAACGACGATAGAAATAAAGCAGAAGACGACATTGACATAGAGTTAATGATTAAGCTTTCCAATATTGACCACATGGAAGCTTTGGCGACAGAAAAATAAATAGCGAAAGAGTTAGAAGCTGAACAAAAATGACAAAACTGACTTTAATAGACAATGAAATCATGAGAAATGAGTGAAGAGATGCTGTAGCAAGTATTGCTTTTAGAATAAACGATAACATTTTACTCTCGTAGAACTAATGAGAGTAAAATATTCTAGCTTATACATTATTTGCTACTGCATCAGGAAAAACAGATACAGAAAAGATCATTTAGTTACCCAAAGGTGTAATCGAAGATTCTAGATAAGGAATCGATGAGAAATGGAGCAACCGTGAACCACACGTGTTCCCAAGGAAGGTGCTAAATGTGGAGTATTCAGAAGCCCCCTACCTTGAACATTTGTACTCCCATGACAGCAAACATGAATTGCAGTAACGACGTTACCAACAATATGTTTCCGATTGTTTTGATAGCAACGATCACGCATTGAACAACGTGCTATAATCATGGAAAAAATGTGTCAGAGCTTAAATAATGTGTAATATTAGAGATACAGCAGCTAAAAGAGCGTTGATCTAGAAAAAAATATTGTTAGACGAATAACTAATACGCATTTCGATGTAATGGAATATGTCGTTTACAGTGATAATTTTTTTTAAACTAGGGTTTAATGGAACTTTCGGGCTAATTATAAGTAGGTATCTTTAAAATAATAATTTTAAATTATATGCATTATTATAATAAGAAATCAACAGTATTAAATAATCAGAAAAAAAACAGAGATAAGATGACTGACCTTAAGGCCCTTGGCCCTATTGATGGCCCTGAGTGGCCTCAGCACCCTGAACACTCTTAATATCTTCACCACCGATATACTCCCTGACCTGCAAAATTTTACAATTATGCAAACTGGAGTTGATATTTCAACCTTGTTGAGAATTTATAAATTGTAGGTCAGTAAGATGATGACAAGTTGGTACAAAATGGTAATAGAGGAGTTTTACAAATCGATAAGATATATTCAAATAGATGGCCATCCGGCTTTCAGATCACGTATCGCTAAAAATGATGTATAAAAAGGAAAAATTAATTTCGTTAGAGCCAATATAGAAAATGATAGTTCTTACTTAAAAATAGACATTATGATTTGAATTAAAATATCCTGGTACAGTCTTACATAAATGGACTTAGAATAGTAGTTCAATTAAGGCTTATGACGTAAAAAACGTAAATACGAATAAAGATAATAACAACTACAAAAACGATAAAGTTATCAAAGATATTTCCGCAGTTTGTAAGTACATACTTAAAGCACATGGAGATGAGCGAGACGCAAACGACGAGCATGTCGAGTACGTTGAACGCGGAACGAAGGAAGGCGCCCTCGTGCAGGATCAGCCCGTACGTCACCAGCTTCAGGAACAGCTCCAGCGTGAAGATGCCCGTGAAGAACACGTCGAATTGGCTCAGGAGCTGGAGACAAAAGGCACTAACATAAAAAATGTTGAAACTGTGAATTGGACTGGAACCATCTCCAGTCCAATTCACAGTTTCAAGGATTTGATTTCTGGCAAATTTAATAAAAAAAAAGTTTTAACTGTTTATTTCAAGGATCAAATTACAGATTGCCTTAGGTTCTTCTTAGCTAGCTTAATATATAACATTGTAAATTATTAGCCAAGAAGAATAGTTGAGTTTCATTATTGGTATAAACTTTTATATCTTAAATATCAATCGCAAATTTGTTTCACTATAGATTAATATACATAAGCTAATAGCTTAAAACTTTAAATAATAGAGATAAGCTAAAGATCGAATATTAGGATGGGACATCTTATCATAAACTCAGACGTTCAGATACAGTTTGTAATAGTTATCATAACAGTTGAGAATTTGAACAATGAATCGGAACGAAACGAGCCGGTTCTGTTAAAATTAAAGTAATCGAAAACCCAAGCACTTTTAATAAATATTCAATTTTACTCGTATTAATACTTAGAGACAACTAAAACGGCCTGAAAATAGATAAATATTTTATTGAAATGATACAAAAAATCCCAACTCACCCAATTCCTGAATCCCTTCTGCTGGGCATCCAAGGGATCCTCAGCAGCCAACATGGCCGACGAGAACATGATGCAGACCAGGATGATGTTCCCGAAGGTCGAGGATGCTGACATCTTGTAGCAGAACACCCGGAACCTGTTCATCACAATGACAATGTAGATGACGATATAGGTAATGTAGTGAAAGTAAAAAGAGGTAGGGGTTGTATTCTTATAGGAGACACCAAAGTGACACACAGAATAAGTACGTAACGAAGTTATGTATTGAACCTCGAAGCAAAGATAATAAAGATCGCTAATTCAAGATAAACATATTTTTATTTAAAGTGAATTCAATATATCGACATTCATAAAAAATAATAATATCAACTATTAAAATCGAAGAAACAGAAAAATTACCATCGTTCAGTATATCCTAAGGGTACATTTAGATGCTTTGTCACACGATAACTTGCAAAAATAATAGATACATTTAATAATACGTACTTAAGACACAATAGTTATTACGTAAATGAAGCTCATGCTTAGTGCATGCAAAATAAATGCAGACGATCTAAATCAAACTGACAACAATACAAAACATGCATGCAGACAATACTATAATACTACCCATATTCAGACTAAACCTACATTTAACTAGGGATTTCATTTCATGCTTTGATCTATAAAAGGACACTAACAATTATCCTAACGACAAACAAGAATTTTAAAATACCCTGAAATCTCATTGTTTTTAACTTTTGGGATCCACATTGAAGGACAACACTCGTGCGATGGTATTTTCGACAGGATTTGATATGAATGATGTGATCGATAACGCCAATGATTTGAAAGACAACACTACAATATAGAAAAACAAGTAGTGACTTTACAGAACGTTGAAATTTATACACACATTTCAAGGTGATCGTGTAAATCGATACACGTGATTTCATGTCTTATTAGAATCGAGAATAAAAAGTGCAAATATGTCTGCATAAATAATTCTTATAATAAGAAAGATCTAGAATTTGAGAGATGAAAAAACTATCAGGATGGGGTCGACATGAATGTAGTCACCAATGACAAAATACATTACGCATTAATTATATTCAGTTACATTTATTACATTTTTGAATTCTGCTGAATGTTGATATCATGAAAACGTGTGATCGATTTCATCGTTCATATAGTCGTTACTACTTGAATTCAGATATTGTGACAACACAATGCCAATTCATACAATGAGATCAGGTATGCTCCCACCAATCACCTGTTCTTTGGTGACAAAACGAAGAAACTACTAGCGTTCGGTATTGGCGGCACTTGATTGGTCATATTCATTTCTGAAACCCGCCGTGGCCTGGCGGTAACTAGCGTCCCTTCTTCTTCAGACTGCCCGGCATCTTTGTGAGATAGAAAGAGACGACAGTAGACTTTTGTACAAATCTAAAATGCACTTTAAACTTTAAACCTAGAGCATACCCTAAACTAAAGAAAATCTTCTATATACATGCCGAAATCCCTGTAAAAGATTTTAGATACCTAATTTCATTACAGTTTTATCCTCAGCTAAAATGTAAAATAGTAAGAAAACGCTAAGTCAAATAAAGTGAGAGTAGCTCATAAACGTGTTGTAATAGTAAATAATAGTAATATTAAAATATACATAATAAAACAGCTGAAAATATTAAAGTAGGAAAATAGAGGCGTGAAAAACAAATTCATCGTTGATAGTTTGCGAAATCTCACACGAAATGAATTAACAAAATTAAGTAAATAGCTTGTGACGATAAAACTATCAATGACGAATTAAGAAACATCAAATCAAAAAAATACTTCAAAAATAACATCTAATTAATAGAAGCTGTAGTTGCTGCTGTCCCACGCCCTAACCTGTTGGTTTTGGTAAATATGAAGAAGGAGGTCGCATCAGGGATGGGTTTCTTAGAATCGTGTATATCGACTTCAGACAACCTCCTCGGTCGCGCCGACGATGTTGTCGGCTTACGCTTCAGTCTTGGCTCCTCGCCTTCTGTATTCACTGTTGTTGTATGGTTAGGTTCTGTTTCTTTATGTGTTTGCTCCATCACGGTAACAGTGGGTCTTTCTTGGTTAGAACCTAATGCATTGTTAGTATTTTTACCATCTCCTGAGATAATATGACCTAATCGTTACCTATCTATTACATAAATGTTAACATGTGTTAGTAATATCAATGTAAAATAGGAACCTTTGCTGACACTTTCAACTTTATTTAAAATCAAATTAAATTACATGTACCTAAACCCATTTACTCATAGATTTTAATAAATACTCTTGTAAAGCTAACAGTAACAAAATAATCAGTAAAGTTAATAAGTATCAGCAAACTGAAACCATATCAGTAACATTTAATAGTGACAATTATGAAACACATTGCATTGTTTTTGTTACACACAACTCAAACTAAAATACAAAAAATTAAGTACAATGAATAATCCAGGAGATTTTCATAATTATACAGTATAGCCGGCTAAATTTATCTCTCAGTATACCTATATGATTCCTCTGTATCGTCTCTTCTTCTTGTTCTTGCTCTTCTTCTATTCTTTCTGTTTCTTCACCAGCTTCTATTTCTATTCTCCCTTCTTCTGCTCCTTCTGACCCCGTCTCTTCATACTCTCGTTCTGAGCTGCATTTGTTGAAAGTACAAATTTAGTATTTAGTCTCCTGTAAAACACATTTATCCTCAATCATCATCAAACATAATATGGTGAACTTACTTGTCAGTCGTATATGCATCGTCATCGTGTATATATTCATCATCAGTATCTGCATGTGCTCCATCGATTACTACACTGCCGGCTTCTTTGTCATCAGGATTCTGGAAAACATTTTTTGGTTAAAAACCGTGAGGTTTTGGGTCATTACACATACATTTTTTAATTACTCAAAGTTTCAGGAGTAGTGTTTAAAAGTAAGTAGCACGGGTAGCAAGAGTTTAGTATTTACTAGTTATAACCACACAAGCAACGGAGAGCAAATATGCTTTGACCACCTTGTATAAGTTAAAGTTTTGACCTACAATTAGTTTTTCTTTAATCATCCGTAATTTAGATGTAGCCATTTGTTACTTTGGTACCTTAAACCCATAAAAGGAGTAAACTTTCTTTGTGCCATCAATTTAAATAAGTGATCAGAATACTTACCGCTTCTGCTTTTTCTATGTTGGTCAATGATTCGGCGTCAGCAAGATTATCTACAGCGATGGCCAAGAAGACGTTTAGTAGAATGTCTGCATTGATGAGTTAAGGACAAGCTTAAAAGTTTCGAATTCCCAAATTGGATTTGGCATGTTCTGAAAGAAATCTTTAATGAATGTGTAATTTAAAGATTTTATTTTTCTTGGAAATGACATCAAAACAACGTTTCCTAGTTTTCTAGTACAATTTTTACTAGTTTTGTGAAAGATGATAATGACGGTACAGTGATGAAAATTGCTAAACAGAAATATCTTCGCTTTTGTCGGTAGGTACTTACTGAAACAATAAGGATACAGCAACATTTTGATATTAAAATTTGTGACACATTGAGCTTAATATCAAATGTGGTCTCGGATATTTAGGTCTCCTCAGACAATTTCTGGAACCTTGCAATAAATATAATGTTTGTCAAAATATAGAAGATAAAACCGATATAGTAAAGGATACAGTTGCCACAGATGAAGAGGATGATGAAGTAGATACAGGCGACGATGCCGACGGAGCCAACACCACCGTACGCCTTGATTCCCTCGTACATTACTGCGTTCCAGTCTTCGCCTGTCAGGATCTAAATGACCATAATTTATTTTTTAATATTAGATGTCATATACCAAAAAAAATACCGAGTTCACCAACAAATTTAAAATGTATACATAGTAGTGTTACTACTTAAAAAACAATTTAATTTGTTTACAAAAATATGACCGTAATTTGTCGCGTCAAATTTTGTGACTAACAGAAACAATAGCAATCATACGTTTTATTATGTTCTGTGATATCAGTCGATAATGTTCCTTATCATTTTTCCAAACCCAATAGCTGCCATCAATAATTGAATTAATATCCATGAAGTTAATTTACGTATTGCGATATAGCGAGAAAATACCGCCTGCGTTCTCAGTACAATGCCACAAGGGCCAATCTTAGATAATAAAGGTTTGGTAGTTAGTTTAGAACTTATTTAATTTATATGTATATAAATTGTATAGTTTTTAAATATTTTATTTTTTAAATAACCGAAAAAAGTCAAGGTAGTGAAAGAAAAATAAAATAAAAAAAACATAACTAACCTGAAATACAGTCAGCAACGCCTGCCAAAAGCAGTCGAAGTTATGCCGATCCTTTTCTTCTACCGGGTCGTAGTTGAACTTGCCACCAAACACCTACAAGGGCATGAAACTTATGTAGTGGCTCTGTTAATAGTACATTTCAGGAATGTTGCGCACAATTTTCTTCTTCCCCATCCGAATTTTTTTCGAATCTGATTATAGACTAAACTTATGTTATTTCCAGACGACTTATTGAACTATTAAATAAAATAGACTCTTTTTGTTTTTAAAATCGATCACATCTCTTTTCCTCTTTCCTAAGGAATATTTGAAATCGAGCAAAGAAAAACGCAGAATAGATGCGTCTCCAATAAATTAACAAACAAAATAAGGCCTTTTAAAATGACACAACTCAATTTCTGTGGTGAGTTGGTACCTGCATGCCCAGCAACGCGAAGATCATGATGAAGAGAAACAGCAGCAGCAATAGTGACGCGATAGACTGGATAGAGTTCAGGAGAGAAGCCACCAGGTTGGAGAGAGAGCGCCAGTATCTGAGGAATAAAGAATAAATCAATAAAATATTGATGTCTATGCTATGCGTTAATTAAAACGAAAATAATGCATATTGACGATGTCTATAGTGAGGAAACGTATATTGTTACAACTACTCGTTTTATTTAATTGTACTGATTACGGACGAAAGCATTAGGCTCTGTTCATCCATAAAACTTCACTCGCTTAAAAAATATTGTAAAAAAAATGTAGGACATAAAAATAAAAGAGCCGCATTTTCTTGAATCTTAAAACGACGGCTATCACGGAAAAATATAATATTCATACCTTCAGAAAACTTTACATATCCAATTGAGCTTACCGTGGGAATAGGTCGATTTGTGTCCTCGCGGGGTTTTCGGAGGTGTGCAGCAGCGTTCACAGAACGCCGCACATAGAGCGAGCAAAGGAACACCCCAGGGGTTTACGCGTGCGAGTCAGACATAACCACCCGGTTGCTCCCGGACTGAGTGGTATCCTTAACGGATTCCCCTGGGTTAACAAAGAAAAAGATGTCCCCAAGATATGTATTTTTTAGCTAACTAATGGAACTCCACTCACTTGGTGACTTTAAAGACCCTCAGTAGCTGCACGCAGCGCAGCACGGAGATGCCGAGCGGCGGCATCACCTCGCTCTTCGTGAACACCATCTCGCTGATGGACCCGATCACCACGAAGCAGTCGAAGACAGTTAACTAATGTTACGTCACTCACTTGGTGACTTTGAAGACCCTCAGTAGCCGCACGCAGCGCAGCACGGAGATGCCGAGCGGCGGCATCACCTCGCTCTTCGTGAGCACCATCTCGCTGATGGACCCGATCACCACGAAGCAGTCGAAGACAGTTAACTAATGTTACGTCACTCACTTGGTGACTTTGAAGACCCTCAGTAGCCGCACGCAGCGCAGCACGGAGATGCCGAGTGGCGGCATCACCTCACTCTTCGTGAGCACCATCTCGCTGATGGACCCGATCACCACGAAGCAGTCGAAGCGGTTGAACAGGGAGACGAAGTAACCCTGGAACATACAGCAGCAAATTGTAAAGAGAACGTTAGATTGCAGTATTTGCAGTGCAGCCCACCATCTCCTTAGACCTATCAAGTTTGGCTTTCTTCAACAGATACCTCTTAGTGACCCCTCTCACTTAGCTAAATTGATTGAGTAAATATTTGGAATGGAATTAATCTCCCACAATGGTAATCCCACATTGGTATTACAAAACGTTATATAACATGACTCACGTTGACATTTTAATGTTCTATAAAATTATCCTTGTCACATTTTGTTTTATAACGTTATATAACAGAAAAAACATCCAATGTGGGATCACCATAAGGCCATACCTACAAGATAAATCCAGGTTGAAATTTTTACCTACTAGGCAGGATATAAAGATGATTTTAGATTGTTAGTAAATTTTACGAGACAAAACAATTGCAATTGAATCGTAGTGAATATACGTATTTACTATTTACCAAAGGATGTGGATTGTGTGAAATGAGCTAGTTGGATAGTTGGACAGAGAGAGTGGCGAACGAGGAGATGTTAGACAGGTTGAAAGAGAGGAGGCACTTGAAGGACATTATAAAGAACAGAAGAGGAAGGATGTTGGGCCATCTGATACGACATGAAAACCTCATAAAATGCATAGTGGAGGGAAGGATTGAAGGAAAACGTGGAAGAGGAAGACCAAGAAGAAATTACATTGAACAAATCAAGGAGAACGTGAAAGTCACGTTGTATCAAAACCTGAAAGAGATGGCCTGGGATCGAGGAAAGTGGCGAGCGTGCTTTGAGCTACACCGACAACAGCAAAGCTCTTAAGTAAGAGAGAGAGACCTAAGGAGGTCAAAATAAGAAGAGCTGAGTTGTTTTATAATTAAGTAATTATCATTAGTGGTTATTGGCTCAATAGCAGTATTTAGAAATGTAAAGAAGGAAAATGGAAATAAAAGCAGCTATGTTGTTAATAAAATTGTGCATAGTACTTACGCGAATATAATAATAATTAAAATATGACTTACTTGTAATCCTAAACTGTACATTTTAACTAACATTTCTAGTGTAAAAAGTGCTACGAAAAACGCGTTCCCGTACTCTTGAAACAAGTCCAGCCAGCCTGGTTGCCTGAAATTATATTCAGAAATATTAAATAAGAAATATTAGAAGCGTGATTATGACTGTCATTTAATTAAAATATACTCACTGGTAATGCTCACTGGCCAACACGACTGTATTCAGGAATACCAGAAGAATGATGAGCCAGTAGAATGTTTGAGACTTCACTGCTTTCCGACAGCTACGCTTCATTCGTCGGTTTATCTGGAAGTTAACATACTTATAAGGTCTATCTATTAGCAACTTTGGAATCTGGTACTTTGAACAGGTTATTTAAGAAAATATGATATCATCTTCTATCTTATCAATATTATTAGGTGACAGTTTGTAGTTAATTCCCTATCTGAATTACGATTGGAAATGTTAAGCCTGGAAGTTTCTAGAAAGAAAGGAATTGAGAGATTTTGTTCCAAGACCTCTTTGCTAGTATGTTTTCTTTGACGTGAATTAACTCTTTATTGGTTTAGGTTACTTAAATTATAAATAATTACATATAAATATTGTATGTCATATACCAAAGAAAAATAGGCCAAAATCACCAACGTCCAAGCTTACTTTATCGAAGTCTTGCTTCCAGAGTTTGCAAAGGCAGCTTTTCTGTGGTTCACTCAGCTCTACTCCTAAATGGTCTGATGAGTCGTGGTTCTCCGCTGCTCCTGCTCCTATAATTACGTGTTTATATTCATTATAAGAAGGACATTCAAATTATGTCTGTAGTCGAACAGTATCTAAAACACTAGATTATTTTGCAAAATGAGACCACTTGATATACCTACTAATTAAATATTTTTTTTCATTGCTCATGCTCGGAAAGTGGGTTGTTGTTTATCTATGATATGGGTGGAAAACGATGCATCGTGGCCCTTGGGTTGCAAAAAGATATGTTCCTATTAGTGCTCGCCTTGTAAAATTGTAAGCACCAAGCCGAACAAAGTGCCAACAATGCTCTTATTTAGAAACAAATTCGAAGATATTAGTTCTTGATTTCTAGTTTTTGTTTTTTTTGTAGCGATAATCGTAAGTTAAATATGTCAATTCATTAAATTAATTAAATTTTTTGGGTTTTATATAGCGGTGACCAAGAGGAACAAACCTATCAAGTTTTTTTTAAATTTTAATACGGTGCGTAGGTAAGCGACGGAATAATGTTATACTGCCATATATGAATTTATGATTAAAAATAAATTCTTACTTGCATTCAGTTAATACTTTTATGTTTTTTCTTTCCTCTCATTCGTAATGAAAAGTAGAATGTTTAACTTGGGTGAAAGGCACCCATTTCCGACTCACACTATTGGCGCCAAACTACCTCGTCGGAAATGGGTCCACCCTTGGTTAACAATCTACTATTGTCTCAGGGGCGACGAGTGCTCTATACTCGGGTACTAGTTTTTAATTTCTTTTTTATTAGGCAGTTAAGTTTACATTACCCAGTGTGTGGATATTCATAATCTGAATTAGTAAAAAGATCACAAAGATCTTGTTACCTAAACTATACTCCCTCAGTTGGTCAGCAGTGTCGTTCTGGTCCGCGAGAGGCTCCAGGTACTCGGCCTGCGTGATCCAGTCGAGGTACCCTTTCAGGTCCTCTTCTAGCTGCTGCTTTTCTCGAAGCTTCTGGAAGTCTCCCCGGTTTTTGGCCTTTTCTCTCTCTTTGGAGAATTCTCTGAAAATAATCATTGTAATTAGATTTGATTTCAGCTTAATTTCTGACAAAACAGATTCATTAAATACAATTGAATAATTCAATTAATGGATTCAACTTATGAATTGAATTTTGTGATATCCTCAACTCGACTAGTTCTAAATTGGAGAGTAATTCTATGCCTTTAATTATTAGCAGCTGCAAAATTAACAGGCAGCGCAATATTAATTCGTACGTACCCAGACAAGACACCAAGAATTAGGTTCATCACGAAAAAAGCTCCCAAAATCACCATCGACACAAAGTAAATCCACTCCCAACTATTCCCCATCGCGTCTTGAATCTGGAAATAAAAACACCAGCCTTAAAAATGTCAATTGATGTATTGATCGTTCACCATATTCAAGTCAATGCTAGAACAGTGGCTCAAAAATAATACCTTGTGGTACACCTGCACAAAAATCTACTAATAAACTAGTCGTTACCGAAATTTTGATTGGACTATGTTTTGTTTTAATTACTTAACGGATGCAAAAAACACCAAACCCAGGAGGGCTTTCTAATCAGGCCAAGAAGACTACCTGTTATTGGATTACCTGTAGTCTTTTATTTACCTTAGCCACGATAGCCTATTACCATTTTCACACCTATTTTTCAAATCAGCACTAATAATTGCAATGGTCTTTCAGGAGGTTAAGGATTCTTAAGGTTTCCGTTCTGTTACTCACATTATACATAACTTCAGTCCACCCCTCCAACGTGATACACTGGAACACAGTCAGCATGGAAAGCCCAAAGTTATCAAAGTTGGTGATGCCGAAGTTGGGTCCGATCCAGCCCTCGCGGCACACCATCTCGGGGCCCAGGCTGGAGCAGTTGAAGCCGTTGTCCAGGTCGCAGGGGTGGGGGGAGTCCATCATCTCATCTGTACACAATCATCGTGACTTTACTGTCTGGAAGTGTGTCTAATGCTACGTCTAATGAAATAAAGCCAAACATTTTACCCCCTTATTGAATACCACAGTCAAAGTGATACATAAACCCGAAATATATTTTGTTGGTTCACTAAAAATGGAGAAATGAGGTCGCGACAGTCGCCATCAGATATATCGTAGCGTCCGAAGCGCTCAAAAATATCTGTACAAGTCTCTATCGTTATCGCAATAAAGGCATGTTCAGATATTTTTGAACGCTCCGAATGATACGATATATCTGATGGCAACTGCAGAATTAATCCTAATTTATTTTTAATGGCTAGGGACAATACTATTTTGATCAATTCTATTGGCTATTGGGTACCTATTGAGATAAATATCAATTTAAAATATGAGTGAGCCACTGAAAAAACGAGTTTGCTCTGGATTTGTACTTTTTCTTAACTACTCGGGACTAATTGCAAGCAATGAATGATTTTTTTTACTGAGGATAGTTGTTCGATGAAAGCAGAACTGAACTGTTTTCTAATCGTTTCCGATTTGAAATATAAAACAACTGAAAGAAAAGATACCTAAGTAAAAGAACATGTAACGAACAAACTGATAGTAATAATGAACATGCCATCTAGGCTTAGCTTGTAGGTAAAAATACCATAAGAATAAGTTTATAAATGAAGTGTTTCGTTAATTACTGGTATGTATATTGAAGCAGGTCTTATGCATTTTCCCGGAGAAGAGTTCGAGGCCGATGATGGCGTAGATGATGATGACAAAGATGACGAGCAGCGCGATGTGCAGCAGTGGGATCATCGCCTTCAGGATGGAGTTCAGCACAATCTGGAGACCTGAGAATAGTGGAATATGATGAGTGTAAAAACGGTGAGGAGTGAAGAATATTTTTATAGAATTTTAGCTGTGCCAGCCACTAATTTAGCAAAGCCAGCCATAGATCTGGTCTACCACTTTTCGACTATTTTCCGAGGTGACTAGAACGGCTCTTAGTCATTGTCTCCTACAAGCGCTATTGATGCTAGGATTAAAAAGTATGACAACAATTAAAAGAACATAAATTTTCAGTAAGACATTACTCGGTACTCGAGAGAGACGAAGATTACAGTTGAGAACCGGATTCTAAAAACTTTTTTTGATGCATGTTTAATGTAGTTAGGATTAACTTCTTTTCTAGGTAGGATTACTTTTGATGTTATTAACATTAAGAAATTGAACACTTTGGGCTTTCCATTCTACTTGCAGAATATGAAATACTTATTAATTATTATCATGGGACAGTCTAACACAAATGTAATACCCTGATCTGATGATACTTTCTCTGATCTACATCAGATGATTGTCGCAATCGGATTGATGGAATCAATCCGATTGCGACAATGATCAATGATTGCATAGACTTACTTGGTACTCCAGAGACGAGCCTCAGAGGCCGGAGCACCCTGAACGCCCGCAGAGCCTTCACGTCGAACGCGTCTTTGAATATGCTTGACAACACGGTGCTCACCATCCTGTAAGGAGACAAACATTATTTTGCAGCTATAAGATACTTTTAGAGTAGTTTTTTTTATTACCAAGTTATTTTATAACCTAACCTATATCTAAGATTGGCCCTTGTGGCATTGTACCGAGGATGCTGGTGTAGAAAGATGTTCATGCTGCAAATTCTAAACGAACTACAATATTCCCTGGAGTTTTGATTCGACCATCGGTCGGACTTACTTGGCGCGGTTTTCTCATCTCTTGACCTAGTTCCTAATCATTATTTAGACATATTTTCAAATGCACCTTGATAAGCCCTTATTTATAACTAATGCGTTCCAAGCTTTGCCAATATTGATGACACTGATTAAGGTGGATTAATCTTTAGCGATAATCTAAACACCCCGTAACTAAATAGTTGTTATCGAAACTAAAAAACTGATCAACACAACAGAAGAAAGTTCTGCAGAAGCTGCTGTAGAAGTTCAGGCCTGCTACAGCGAACACCGAAGATGACAAATTGAAATTTTTCTCACTCACTCTAATGACGCCTTCGTTCAAGTGACAGAGACAAATCCCCGAAAACGAACTTCGGTGTTTAAGATAGCAGGAGCCGTACCATGAGTTTGTGCAGTGTTATTCACATCATCAGCCTATCTCTGTCCACTGCTGGGCGTAGGTCTCTCCTATTAACTATGCATATAGGCGCATTAGGAGGTAAATGCCACTAATCGCTACGCTGGGCTAGCGGGTTGGCGATCGCAGTTATGTGTCCACTATGATGACGCTGCTGCCCATCATCCATCAAATCAAAGGATGGTTAGTGACTCTTCAATCCCTTAGCCGACTCTTACGACACCCGCAGGAAGAGTGGGGATGGTGACAAATGTATATACGCGAGTACGAGCGGAATGGACAGTAACGGCCCGGCCACGACATTGGTCTAAGACGACCAGCGGCGAGCGAATCCATGAGTTGGAGCGGGATGCCGATACAGGAACGAGAGGGAGCACCATACGTTTTCCGCTAAGCCGATCGCCTTAGACCGATGTCGTGGCCGCGGCGTAAGTAAACGCGAGTTAATAACGTAGCGGAATCTCACGGTAGAGCTTCAGGCCAGGACTCACCCGATAACAACGATGGTGAAATCCAGCAAGTTCCAGCCGTTCCTTAGGTAAGAGCCGGCATGCATCACGAACCCGTACGCGAAGATCTTCATCAAGCATTCCCCGGTGAAGATGACTAGGAACACGTATTCTATTTTCTCCTGTAATATAAGTAAGGTAAGCAGTTTAAGAAGAAATATGTTTTCGACAGCACTAAGTTTAATAATATAATAATAATAATATTTTATATATAACGTCCCACTGCTGGGCACAGGCCTCCTCTCATAATATATGAGAGGGATTGGACTATAGTCCCCACGCTGGCCCTAAACGGGTTGGGAACTTCATATACACCTTTGAATTTCTTCGCGGATGTATGCAGGTTTCCTTACGATGATTTCCTTCACCGAAAGCTAATGGTAAATATCATCTGAAGATCAATGAAGCACTAAGTTTAAATTTTATTAAATAAAAATAATAGTTTTAATATAATATATCTACAGACTATCAGTAGAGTTGAGCACCTGATTAAAGCGACATAAACTATCCGTCCCTCTTTTATAGTAAGAGACGAGAAGCCTACTCGTATCTCACGGTAACATTATACACCAACCAAGTCAATATTTCTGGGTGAATCAACTTTTTTCTGTCTGTGAATTAGGTACATGGTTGCGGACGCCTGAGTGCAAAACTAATTAGAATAATTAATTGTTTATATTTATAACTAGGGTTAGGAATTTTGGTGGCATTAGGTGGACAGAGAACAGCGGGAGTCGGTGTTTATTTTTTTATGATTGATTGAATAATTAATTATTCAGAAATAATAAATAAATATATTCTTTTAAACAGGGTTTCGCCAATTTTAAGTATTAAATAATTTCATCTTTAATATTTGACTACCTACCTATGAATTGAAGCTCTTTGTAATAGGTATAGCTCATGATTATTATATAATAAATAGTTAAGGTCTTCGAGAGAACTAGAACCTTAAAAATTAAATACCTAAATAAATTTTCTCATAATTATACCAACATTTTTAGTTGAAAATTAATATTTTTCTAGTTATTTTAATGTAAAATTCATGTTATTTATTTAAATTCCTTGATAAATCCAGTTTGAAATTAACACTATTTCGATATTATTTTATAAGTTAATCATTTATTCAAGTTAAAAATGTTTGTAACATCAACTCCACTGTTCTATGTTCAATAAATGCCACCAAAATCCTAACCCTATTTATAACTTGTATTCTTTTTTTGTTTGATGTTTTAATTTTCTTGTACTTGTGTCTTTCACCGCACCAATACTTTTAATTTCTGTTTGGCCTAATGGTTAACTAGAAGAGAATACCTTATAGCATTAAGTCCACTTTTTGTACTTTATTTAATGTGAATGTGCAATTAAGATTAAAAAATTAAGCTACATAAAATTTGCAAACATACTTTTTTCGATGTTATAAACCCTTGCATTAATGGGCCACCTACAAACATGGACTACATGCATATTCGCATAATTTAAGTAGGATAATTAAAAAAAAACTGCGTGACTCAGGTCTCAACCATGGCAATAACAAAAAAAGTTGATTGACCCGTCTACGGAGTGAAAACTTACCAGTACAGAGTTGGTGTAGTTGGAATCGCTGTTGGGGTATGGTGTGAAGACCGCCAGTGCTATGCAGTTGGCGAAGATGGTTGTCAGGATCATCCACTCGAACGGTCTGGTAGCTGATTAAGGAACTCATAGGAGACAACATTTTAAAAGAAGCTTATCATTTTTTTAATAAAACGAGCTGAAAAAAAACCGGCTAAGTGCGAGTTCCGTACCATTATTAAAAAAAAACAGTTAAATCAACCTATCTCAAAAACTATAAGAGATAAATTTAATTAAACCAAAAATCGTTGATAGAGTTTATTAATATGCATAACATATTTTTTTTTAGTATTGTGTACCATGTAGTTTAAAAAATAGAGGGGGGGGACACATTTTTCGGACTTTGACAGCTGATATCTCGAAAACGGTTCGCTTAAATAAAAATGTGATATATAAACCTTGATATCATTTTAAAGACCTTTCTATTGATACCTCACACGCTTATATACATTTAAAAAAATATATATCCCTCAGTTACATGTATGGAGGGCCCCAACACCAATTATTTTTTTTACAATATAGTATCATAATTTTGTAGCGGTCTATACAACACATATTCTTACCAAATTTCATCACTGTATTTTATATCATGTATTTCATCACACACATTTATAGTTTCTGAGTAAATCGGCTGTGACAGACGGACAGACGGTTCCGTTTTTGCCATTTTGGTTACGGAACCCTAAAAAAAATTGCGGCCGTAGACAAAGCTCGCATTGCTATGATGATTGCTAACCTCCGGTAGGAGATGGCAAGAAAAAAGAAAAAAAATACAGATTAGAGAGTTATACAGCGATACAGAGAGTCATACAGATTATTTTGTATTATTTAGGTTACAAATCTTTCCTGTACATAATTTAAGCATTAAAGTTAAGGGTTCCAGAACGCTAATTTTGTTGTTGGACGAATGCAAGCCTATAGGTGGCTTCAGGTTTTTAACAATTATGTGACCAAAACCTAATTTGTAGATCCCAGAACCGTTAATTTTCGCAATGTAGGTACTCTGAACAGAAACAGGATTGGCATAAAAAAAAGTTTGTCAAAAATGTTAACATTCTCGCAACCTGTATGTTTTCTCCAAAATCTGTAAACGCTTATCTTCATGGATTTAAAATCGAGGGAATGTCTTCTAAGACCATTTTCGCTTAGCTACTCTGCATCTGGTAGCAGCTACCCTCACTGACCCAAAAAGAATTTCCACCCTGTATATAAACTTTTTAATTTACCACCCAAAAGGTCGGCCCAAAACTTTCCACATCCATCGTTGGGTCACCAACTTACATAATATATGTGTGCTTTTCGTCCTATGATAATCATTAGGTTTTTTTTTCTTTATTTCGCACAAACATTCAATTAATTTCATCTTCGTCTTCGTTGCGTCTCTATTGTATTATACGTATACTTGTATATTCTTTTGATATTATATTCGATAATTAAACAACAGCACTTCATTCAGCAAAATTCAAATGCATTATCATACGATTATGTTCTTAATTGCTATCAGTCTATGTCACGAAATGGCATGCATGAATGTGTATGAATTATATGGACAATCTGATACTAATGTAGATGTAGGCATATTCTGGACAGAAGCCAAATACACAGTATATAGATTATACAAATTTAGCAGTTGAACAACTTGACAGTGATTGTTACGGCGGTTTGATTTAGGAAGAGCTAAATGATTAGAAAAACGTATGTATAAAACATCTTTAACAATGAAACATAAGAAAAAAAAACGATTCACCACGAACCTATTCTAAACTAAAACGAATAAAAACCTTTTTCATACAAATTGATTACGTGATCTCGACATTTTGTATGGGAAAATGATTTATTATTCGCGATTCCGGCGTTGGTTCCACAGTAAATAAAAGTTGTTCAGTAAGACTTATATATAAGATGAGGTTATTTAAGTGCAAAACTTCAACAAAACTTGGTAAGTGGACATAAAAGAGCACATACATCCATAAAATATACATATCTACACACCCACACATTGCCAAGTTGAAGATTCCGAGATAGGCAATAAAATTGGATGCATATTTTTCAATAAAATTCGATTATTCTTGGCTAAAATTACAATTTTGAGATTTTATTAAAGTTTTGCAAAAGTTTTCGAGAGTATTAGTAACTCAGGAAACGCCCTGTATACTGCGTTGTAATTTGTAATTATACTGTGGTTGTCAGGAACCGGAAACGCCGCATGCGTGGGAGTGGCGGGTAAACTCGAACTTCAAAAACGCGCGTGTTTGAAATTGGAACGACGTTTGGAATGTTTTTGAAAGATGGCGTATGTTTTGTGATTATTGTTTCATGAATTCCGGACATATTTGAGGTAGAGTTCAAAGAGAGTTAACTAATACAGGGTGTCTGAGACAATGGGGGCTTTCAATGAAGGCGTTGTTTAAACCCATTAATATGAAATAATTTTTAACCGACTTCAAAAAAGAATGCGGTTCTCAATTCGACAGGTTTGTTTTGTAGGTATGTTCATAGGTCACAAGATAAGTTTTGAAATATATTTGTATTAAACTATCTAGCTCACATGATTTGATTTTGTGTAAGAATATAGTCTTACACAAAATCAAATCATGTGAGCTATGTAAAATAAGAGTAATGACATGTAGCAAAAGCTACATGAAGCATCGCGTTGGGGACTCACCGCCGACGGGGGTTCGCCGCCGTTCATACAGACTCGTTTCCTCAAAGCTTCACTTACCGTCATAGTGTGCAAACGATGGATAAAACGCGCGAAGAATTAGAGTACCACCAACACTGCCACTTCAGTACTATCGCCGACGGGGGTTCGCCGCCGTTCATACGTAGACTTAAGCTTCACTTACCGTCATAGTGTGCGTACGGTGGATAAAACGCGCAAAGAATTAGAGTACCACCAACACTGCCACTTCAGTACTATCGCCGACGGGGGTTCGCCGCCGTTCATACGTAGACTTAAGCTTCACTTACCGTCATAGTGCGCGTACGGTGGATAAGGCGGCGCGGGGGGTTGTAGTACCACCAACGCCGCCGCGTCGGGACTCACCGCCGACGGGAGTTAGCCACCGTTTATATTATTATACCTACCGGTGTTTTGTGTGGAGAATTTTGTGAAAAGTCTATTTTTCAGACAATTAATTTTGTGTATAATTTTTTGATGTCAAAATCTTAACGCCGTTAATCACGTCATACGATTTTGGCCTGTACTGGACCCCTCCCTCCCCCATGGTGATATTTTCAGGACCCCCCCCTAGCGAATATGATGAGTAATTTATTTCCAACGTTTTCTTTAATAACACTTGTTCCTGGTTTGACATATGGTTATATTTAAAAAGTGAACTTATAGAAAAACATACATGATTTTCAGCAGAAAGTATGACCCCCCCTCCTCTATGGTGATAATTGGTGATTTTTTCTTGACCCCTCCCTCCCCCTATACAGTATGACATGATTAATGGACAAGCCCTTATGTATGTTACTGGATATTTCCGATCGTGACCGATTTTCCTTTTTTTATTGTACTTCGAGTCGAAGTCCGATAGTGGGATCTTGGAGAAATCAGTTTACTTTTTTTTATTCTGTTGTGTAACTTTTTAAAACGCCGCGACTTGATTTCGAATAGTTCCGAGGTACCTGTGAATAACATCACATCAAGATTAGATTTCTTAAGTTAGAATGAGACTGATTACATAAATAGCAATTTTACAATATTTTGAAAAGAACACTTATTTGTGCAGTGAAGCTCTATGTAAGCTTTTCAAATAAAAATAACACCAACTTTCACAACCTGTTTGTTTATTTTCCACTCTTTAAACGTTTGATTTGATAAGATTTCCTAGGTTTTATATAATCAAATACATAATTAAATGCCTTTAATGAAAATAAAATTGTGGAAAAACTTTGAGACAGGGCGACAAATAAAAAAATTGTATTAGCGATCAACAATACGAACCTCAGCCGCGTGGTGACGGCAGTAAGAATACATGTGTCACCACCCCAATTCCTCCTGCGGGTGTCGTAAGAGTCGACTAAGGGATTGAAGTGTCACTGACCATTACTTGATAAAAATTGATGATGGGCAGCAGCGTCATCACAGTGGACACATTACTGCGATCGCCAATCCGCTTGCCCAGCGTGGCGATTAGGGGCATTTACCTTCTATAATGCGTATAGACGCATAGTTCATAGGAGAGGCCTACGTCCAGCAGTGGACTATTATAGGCTGATGATGATGATGAATACGAACCTACGATGGTTGTTGAACAGTGTATAACCACATAGTTTGTATGACCATCGAAAACGTATATGGAAAATTGGCTATTTCATACTATTGAACTCTAACTTATCACTCACTTTGTATGAGGGGATAAATCCCGATGTCGGTACTATACTATATAATTTAAAAAAAAAAAAAAGACACTTTGAACTATAGGTAGTATAGTCTAGTATGCTATACAGACAAGCTGGAAGGTAGCTGATGCTTGTAGCACAGGGTTTTCCCTATTACAAGTATCAACGTGAATTAACATGCTAATATACTGTATTTTTGTCTAAAAATTGTTGTACCTATGTAAAATGTTTTTGTGAAACAATAAATATTTTTTTATATATTATTATTATTATACTGAAAGTTCATCGTAATGGTTGGTAGACTCGGTCGGTAGCGGGAAGGTTCGTCGTTCCGTTTCACCCTGTATATTTGCGGTATTCACATGTGCCTATATTAATAAGTACATGTTTATGACTATATTAACTATGACGAATAAAAGTACGGTCGAGGAATTTAATTTCCTATCCATTTCGTACCTTGTCATAGTAGCTATAATATGACAGTCCTAGCAGCTTTCATATTGATTGTCACTGTGACAAAGTACGAAATGGGTAGGAAATTAAATTCCTCGACTGTACGTGGCCTATTCCATGAAATGCTGTCTATCCCTTAACCACAAACTCGCCTCTATTTTTATTCAATCTAAAACGTTCTTTACTGCCGCGATAAAACTACTGGGATTAACTCTTTCACTCGATAAATCTGATTGATGGCGTCTGACTTGTGATTATATTTATGCTTTTGTGAGAATTGATTTACATACTCTTGAATTTTATAGATTGTAGGGTTATTTACGACGGAATATAATATATTTTTAATCGACTTCAAAAAAGGTGAATGATCTCAATTCAATTGATTTGCTGTATGTTACTCGATATCTCAGACAATCATGAACCGATTTTCAATAAAAAAAAATCGTACGGGTATTAACCCCGAAATGGTTGGCACCAAGTCTGATCTAAAATCCAAGTCTAATGATGGAATTTTGGAGAAATCGGTTCAAGTCGGTTTTACATTTTTAATTTTGTGATCTTATATTCGATGCGTAAATCAGTCTATCACCACACTTCTTTATTGGAGCGAGCGCGAAGGGTCCCGTATCTAGTAAAACGTTTTTTTTGTTAACCCAGGGGCATCCGTTATGGATACCACCATTATGTCCGACTCGCACGGACTAAACCCCTGGGGTCGTGTTCCACCGCTCGCTCTATGTGCGGGGCTTCGGGAACGCTGCTGCTCACCTCCGAGATATCTAGTTAAACCTAAAGGTGCGTTCAAACCAAAAGAGCATTCGCTATTCTAACCCCCCACTCTACGAAATTCGATCGTTACACAAAACGTGATTGGTTGATTTCGTAGAACGGGGGATAGAACAGCGAATGCTCTTTTGGTTTGAACGCACCTTTACGTATCCAACGTTTACCTACTTGCCAACTCAATGAGCAGATACTGATGTGTAGAAACTTTAGGTTCATGGAGCCCCAGCGCACGCAAATTGTTTGCTGAAATCGCGAAACGTCTGGTTGATGTAACTAAAGACCGAAGAGCTGGCGACTTCCTCGAACAACGCATCAGTATTGCGATACAGCGAGGAAATGCCGCCAGCATCCTCGGTACAATGCCACAAGGGCCAATCTTAGATATAGGTTAGGTTAAGTGGATTAGTTAGATTTAATCTATGTACATAAATTGTAGTTTTGAAAATAAATGTATATTAAGATACTGGACTCATGTCGCAGCGAGTGGCAAGAGCATGCACTAAGCCGTGATGAGTGACAGGCAGGCCTAGCAATGTACCGAGGAGAAATTTCATAAGTTGCGAAACTCCTATGAATGAGAATGTTCTCGGCAATTTAAATTATACAAACAATCCAATCATGCCAAAACCGTTGTATGTACACGTCTTTCAAGGTATATTTTATGTCATGTTTACTCAATCGTGAACTGCAATATTTTTCTTAAAACTTTTTTATAAGTTCTCATCGTTCTCAATGAGAGGCAGCTTCCTCGCTCAACGCATTAGCTTGGCAATCCTGCGAGGAAATGCTGCCAGCGTCCTGGGTACCATGCCGCAGGGGCCTGTTTTAGATTTATTTTAGATTTTATTTAGTTTTATTTTAGATTTTGTGTAGTTTTAGTCTAGTTATACTTTTTAAATAAAATTTTGTATTTGTAGTTTGTTAAAAAACTAATAAATGACTTTGGCTTCAAAAAAAATCTTTATGAGAAGTTTCTGTTAAATTCTCGGAAATTGCCGAGTATATTCCCGCAATTTTGATAATGTTTTGCAACTTGTAGATTGCTAGGTAGGCTTTTTTTTTTTTTTTTTATACCACGTCGGTGGCAAACAAGCATACGGCCCGCCTGATGGAAAGCAGTCACCGTAGCCTATGGGCGCTTGCAACCCCAGGGGTGTCACATGCGCGTTGCCGACCCAATAAGAACTTGTACACTCCTCTTTTGAAGAACCCCATACTGTAGTCCAACGGGAAAACCTCGGCAGGGAGCTCATTCCACAGACGGACCGTCCGCGGGAGGAAGTTCCTCTGAAACCGCACGGTGCGCGACCATTTAGGTTGCAAGGTGTGAGGATGAGCGCCCAGTCGGTGGCGAGCGGTGCGATGATGAAAAGTGGACGTTGGCATCATGTCGAACAGTTCTTCAGAGCACAACCCATTGTACAGACGATAGAACACACATAAGGAGGCGAAGTCTCTCCTTAGACTTAAGGGTTCAATACCGCCTGTGAGTCTGGGATCGTCGACTATTCGGACAGCTCGTCTCTGAACCGAGTCAAAGGGTGCAAGCTGGTATACAGGTGCTCCTGCCCAGAGGTGACAGCAATACTCCATATGGGGTCTGACTTGCGACTTATATAACAGAAGTCTTTGCCCCGGAGTAAAGTATCCCCTCGCTTTATTGAGCACCCCGAGCTTTTTGGATGCCAGCGTAGCTTTTCCCTCTAGGTGACATCGGAATTGGACGTCGTTGGAAATGTCGACTCCGAGGATCCCAATACTCCGTGACATGGTAAGAGCTGTGTATTGGAACTTTGGAGCCACAGTAAATGGGGTTTTTTTAGCGGTAAACGCGCAAACTTGTGTCTTTGTGGGGTTGAACCTGACTAGGTTATCCCGACCCCATAACGAGACTCTAGATAAAGTGTTCTCGATGTCAGACACAAGTTTTCCGCGACTTTCCAGTACCACAGAGCGAGGGATATTAGCACGGCCTGTGTAAAGAGTATCCCCAGTACTGTCATCCTCATAGCAATGGAGGTCGTCGATAGACAACATGTCATTGATATGCAGAAGGAACAGCGTTGGGGATAGCACAGAGCCTTGCGGGACGCCAGCGTTTATGTCCATGCTATCAGAGCAGCTACCGTCTACTACGGCACGAATGCGTCTGCCGGACAAAAAGCTAGCAATCCATCTGCATAATCCCTCGGGCAGTCCATAAGATGGCAACTTCGACAAAAGGCCCCTATGCCAGACCCGATCGAACGCCTTCGCTATATCTAGGCTGACTGCCAAAGCCTCGCCTTGACTCTCAATGGCTGATGCCCAGCGGTGAGTGAGGTACACTAGAAGATCACCGGTAGAGCGACCGTGGCGAAAGCCATACTGGCGGTCGCTTATAAGATCGTTTTCTTCTAGGTAACCAAGGAGCTTAGCGTTAACTATACGCTCCATGACCTTAGAGAGAAGGGAGGTGATAGCGATAGGCCTATAATTCGATGGATCCGATCTGTCACCCTTTTTTGGAACAGGGTGCACAAGGGCCGTCTTCCACGAAGATGGAACTTCCCGTTTGATACTGGAAAGAGCGAAGAGACGCGTTAACACAGGACACAACTCAGGAGCACAACGTTTAAGCACCACTGCAGGTATGCCGTCTGGCCCGCTCGACTTGTGAACGTTTAACGACAGCAACTCCCGCCGAACATCTTTCTGGGAGATGCGAATTTCTGGCATGGAGTGTGCGCACCGCGGGATGGTAGGCGGTATAATGCTGCCGTCATCGCTCACAGTCGAGTTCGAGGCAAAAAGAGCACCTAGAAGATCGGCTTTCTCTTTTGCACTATAGACCAGATTACCGTCAGCATTTCGCAGTGGTGGCAGGGACGACCGACAAAAGTTTCCCTCGGCAGCTTTGGCAAGTGACCAGAAGGCCCTACTCCCGGAAGGGTGGCCTGCAAGCTTCTCGCCAAATCTGCCGACAAAATCAAATTTTGCTCTGGCAACAGCTCTTTTGCAGGACCTCGAGGCAGCATTCAGTCTGCGTTTCGCATCAGAGACGTGCGGATCCTTATCAGTTACGGCCTTGGTCCAAGCCCTGTAAGCAGCCTGCTTTTGAACCGCAGCTTCTTTACAGGGCCGGTTAAACCAAGGTCGCTTCTTTGCTCCTGTAGCGATTAGTGAGTTGGAAATGAAACAGTCCATTCCCAGCTGTATCGTCTCGGCGACATTAGTCGCACAGGAGTCAGGATCATCCGATGCGAAACAGAGCTGCCTCCAAGGGTACGAAGCGTAGAATTCACGCAATCCGTCCCAATCTGCTGACCCGTACTGCCAAACGCGACGAGTAGTAGTAGGTCGCGGTGGTTCTCGCTGCGCGCAAGGCGAATTTGTCCGGATAAGGCAGTGATCGGACGAGCCGAGAGGTGCATTTACTGCGATGGTGTATCCGTCCGGATGCGTGGTCAACAGAAGGTCAAGCAAGGAGCTCGTATGGTCCTCGATATCTGGTATTCTCGTGGGAGAACGTACCAGTTGTGAGAGCCCATAGGCCAGAGAAAATTCGTGAGCAGACCTTCCCGCAAAGTCGGTGGACCGGGAGCCCAGCCACTCCCCATTTCTCATTCTCAACTTTCATTTGCCAGACTCTATACCTATTTGTATTAAACTATCTAGCTCACATGATTTGATTTTGTGTAAGACTATATTTCTATGTAAAATAAGAGTAATGACATGTAGCAAAAGCTACATGAAGCATATCAGTGGCTGGTGACTTAGGGCTTGTCCAACGCCGTCGCGTTGGGGACTCACCGCCGACGGGGTTCACCGCCGACGGGGTTCGCCGCCGTTCATGCAGACTCGTTAGTCGTTAGCTCAAAGCTTCACTTACCGTCATAGTGTGCAAACGATGGATAAAACGGGCGAAGAATTAGAGTAGCACCAACACTGCCACTTCAGTACTATCGCCGACGGGGGTTCGCCGCCGTTCATACGTAGACTTAAGCTTCACTTACCGTCATAGTGTGCAAACGATGGATAAAACGCGCAAAGAATTAGAGTACCACCAACACTGCCACTTCAGTACTATCGCCGACGGGGGTTCGCCGCCGTTCATACGTAGACTTTACCTTCACTTACCGTCATAGTGAGCGTACGGTGGATAAGGCGGCGCGGGGGGTTGTAGTACCACCAACGCCGCCGCGTCGGGACTCACCGCCGACGGGAGTTAGCCACCGTTTATATTATTATACCTATGAAATAGGTGTTTTGTGTGGAGAATTTTGTGAAAAGTCTATTTTTCAGACAATTAATTTTGTGTATAATTTTTGATGTCAAAATCTTAATGCCGTTAATCACGTTATACGATTTTGGCCTGTACTGGACCCCTCCCTCCCCCATGGTGATATTTTCAGGACCCCCCCTAGCGAATATGATGAGTAATTTATTTCCAACGTTTTCTTTAATAACACTTGTTCCTGGTTTGACATCTGGTTATATTTAAAAAATGAACTTATAGAAAAACATACATGATTTTTTTACTACCTATAATGCTGTTCAGCAGAAAGTACACGTGATTTGTCCGATGACCCCCCTCCTCTATGGTGATAATTGGTAATTTTATCTTGACCCCTCCCTCCCCCTATACAGTATGACATGATTAATGGACAAGCCCTTATGTATGTTACTCGATATTTGTCAGCCTCCATAACCTAGTTGGTAGTGACCCTGCCTACGAAGCTGGAGGTTCCGGGTTCGAATCCCGGCGAGGGCATTATTTGTGTATTAATTTATCACAAATATTTGTTCCTTGGTCATGGCAGTCTATGTATTTAAGTATCTATATGTATCTATCTATTATATATATCGTCGCTTGGTACCCACATCACAGGCCTTCATTGAGCTTACCGTGGGACTAGGGCGATTTGTGTAAGATGTCCTAAGATATTTATTTATTTATTTCCGATCGTGATCCGATTTTCCTTTTTTTATTGTACTCTGAGTCGAAATCCGATAGTGGGATTTTGGAGAAATCAGTTTACTTTTTTTTATTATGTTGTGTAACTTTTTATAATGCCGCGACTTGATTTCGAATAGTTCCGAGGTACCTGTGAATAACATCACATCAAGATTAGATTTCTTAAGTTAGAATGAGACTGATTACATAAATAGCAATTTTACAATAGTTTGAAAAGAAAACGTATTTGTGCAGTGAAGCTCTATGTAAGCTATTAAAATAAAAAAAAACATCAACTTTCACAACCTGTTTGTTTATTTTCCACTTTTTAAACGTTTGATTTGAAAAGTTTTCCTAGGTTTTACATAATCAAATACATAATTAAATGACTTTGATGAAAATAAAAGTTAACGTCATTTTTGTTTTACGAAGTTAAACATTGTGGAAAAACTTTTTGCACTGAAACAGGGCGACAAATTAAAAATTTGTATGAGCGATCAACAATACGAACCTACGATGGTTGTTGGACAATGTATAACCACATAGTTTGTATGACCATCGAAAACGTATATGGAAAATTGGCTTTTTCATACTATTGAACTCTAACTTATCACTCACTTTGTATGAGGGGATAAATCCCGATGTCGGTACTATACTATATAATTTATAAAAAAATAAAAAAAAAACACTTTGAACTATAGGTAGTATAGTCTAGTATGCTA
>JALPQI010009002.1:0-43257 GCA_025490895.1 Thaumatotibia leucotreta
GGAACCCTTCATTCTAAGACTCAACTCATTATTAGAGACTATCATGTAGTCAAAACTTGAGTTATTTTATAATGTTACAGAGACTCGAGTCTTGCAAGAATAATCAACGGTTGTGTTTTGAAATTAAGATTATATTGAGTTCAAATAAGACATCAATAAAACATTGTGATAAGAACTTAACTAAGATTTTTATTATTATTACATTGAGGCTTATGTAGTTTCGATAGGAGTCTATAATGGGACTTAAAGAGATCTTACCTATAATAACTTACCAACTCTTTAGCAACATTAGCATTAATTTACTTAAACGGCTTTTTATTTCCTTATGAAATCATGTGATTGTTGCCCCGGTTATTTTATAGGTACCTTATGCCATTCAAAATAAGTTTGTCCAAAAAATATCATAAAACGTAGCTATTGTTAACTTAAGTAGGTTATAAGGGCTATAAGTAAATTAGGATTGAAAATAGTCAAAACTTATCATAACATAATAATCGATGGGGCTCATTCAAATATCATATGATCATATTTTGGCGATTTTTGATCCCCATTAGATAATTACCACCGGGGCCCTGGTATGCATAAGGTGACCCCTAAATTTCTATGTAAATCTGACACTTCTACCAGGGACCGGAACCGGTATTTTAGAAAACCTCGAAATAACTCAATATTTGAAAGTGTTTTATACTCTTTATGTACTACTCAATATCTTATGGAATTTACAATATCATATTTTTAAATTACTCCATTAACTTAGAATTTATATATCGAAGAACGAAAAAGAACGAAAAAAGAACCGTTCTATTGTATGGAGAAAATAATGGTTCCGGTCCCTGCTTCTACTTCTGTACTTAACTGTTTTTAACCTTTTCAACGCCTTCCCTCTCACATCAAATTTTAACATACACGTCAGTATCTCTACTAACGAACAACTAAAATAAACCTTATTTGTCAGCAAGACAGTTACTTTGACAGCATACTCGATGACCAGTTTAGTGGCTGCTGGCGTGGTATGCAGGACAACACACGGCCACTTTAAGTGGTTCTTGGCGTTGAAAAGGTTAATGTAATGTAGAGACTTAGGATCCCGCAGTCAAACAGTTTTGTGGGACTAACCCCCTTATTAATAAACGTCTGCTAACTTAACAAGCCGCTGATAATTGTTTGTCCCCTTTCCTCTTATGGACACATTGTTAAGACCGAAAGGGATAAACAATTATTAGCGGCTTGTTAAGTTAGCAGACCTTTATGAATAAGGGGCTAAGTATTTAGTTTTAAGTTCTTATCCTGTATCTTACGGGATAAAAAAGCATAAGGTTTTTTCGGAACATAAAGTTCCTGTTAGGAACAACCTCTAAATCGTGATTTTTAAATCGGCATTTTCATAGAAAGCCTGACAATTTGGATCAAGATTTTTTTCATCTCTCATGTTAAGTAAGTATAACTAATATAATATTCAACGTTGCCATTCTTATCATACTTTGCTTTTGTCAGTTACTGTCCACAATTTATCTGATTAGAGTGATTAGCGTCATAATAAAAAGATGTTCCGTCTAGCGGGTAAGTGATCTGTGGCTGGAAAGGTTTGGCCAATGAATTCCATTAAATATCGTAATCACCCTCTAAGGCCATATAAGTGACGGTCTGAATACAAAATCATGTTTACATGGCACAGGATAAAAGGGTCTATCTATTCCACTTCAAATACGTGGTCGCAATAATTCACTTGTTTCCTTTTCTTAAAGTATTTTTGTTGTAAACAATTTTATAGGCTTATGGGGAGCGTATGTAAGAAAATGTTTGCGTTAATAAGAGGGTTTTAATGAAGACAAAATTTAACGTCTATTTTTTGTGTTACGAAGTTACTAACTTTTTTTACTAACATTTATAATGGAAATTTTTAGCCAAATGTAACTTTTGTTACCAAATTGCTTTGTCACCAGCGACATACAATATTTTGATATTAGAGACGTATGTATCTAGTAGATAATCGTAACGGACAAATGGGTCAAAATTCTTTTTGTTGTCTTATTTTATGTCCCTAAAAAACATGACGTAGTGGCGATTTTTGTATGAGATGATGTTTTGTTTTCAATGTTTGATCTATGGATGGATTAAAATCTAACATGAAAAAGAAATGCAAGTGCACCGGATTTTTTTTATATACTGAGTCGAAACAGCAAATAAAAACGTGACAGAGTGGTATGAAACAAGACAACGAAAATAATTTTGACCCAAATAACTCCCTAAGATTAGATTGTGAAATTTACCGTATCGCAAAATATGTACGAGTAATTTTTGCCCGACTAAAAAAGCATCCTCATCTCTTTAAAAGCTTTGTGTAAATCGAGTTTTTTTTAATAATCTCGTCTCGTTACACTCATGATTTAGATTTTATACTATTTCACGGGCTAGGGTCTCAACTCAATATTACCATAACAAGATATATGTACAAATTGTACAACAACTTTGCACCCTTGTGTAACAAATAACTGATATAACTATTCCAGTACACTATATGAAATCACGCATCTGTTCACGACACACACCTTATTAAACCACAAATGCGGCACAGCGTGAGGGACATTAATATGTATACAAATTTTCACCTTATAACGTTGATTCAGGGTACAAAAACCTACTCGTATACATAGTTTTGTTCTTGACTGTGCACGCTTCCTGCATGCCTAGTTTGGCATTGTTGTATGCTGCCTGTACCTGTGCTGTCATATTTGGGGTAAATGTAATATAGCGTTAATATTGGCACCGTGCAGTGCAAAGTAGGTGGTGGGCAGAGTTGGGCAAAAAGTAATATGATTACTCCTTCCGATTACTTTTGCATAATGTAATATACAGAAGTAATCATATTACTTTTTGCCCAACTCTGGTGGTGCAGTCTTAGGACTGCAAAGTACCGGAAGGAACCTGCTTTAAAAGTGAAATACCGGAAATAACTTGTAAAGTGAAAGAACATCTTGGCATTTCACCTTAAAAAAAAGAACTAATGTCAATGTCACCGGGTAAAAGATCATTTTTAGGGTTCCGTAGCCAAAATGGCAAAAACGGAACCCTTATAGATTCGTCATGTCCGTCTGTCCGTCTGTCCGTCTGTCACAGCCAATTTACTCGGAAACTATAAATGCTACAGTAACGAAATTTGGTAAGGATATGTGTTGTATGAACCGCTACAGGAATGTGATACTAAATTGTAAAAAAAACCATTGGGGGGGGGGCCCTCCATACATGTAACTGAGGGATAGAATTTTTTTTTTAGTTGTACATAAGCATGTGGGGTATTAATAGAAAGGTCTTTGAAAATGATATGAAGGTTTATACATCACATTTTTATTTAAGCAAATCGTTTTCGAGATATCAGGTCTCAAAGTCTGAAAAATGTGTCCCCCCCCCTCTATTTTTTAAACTATGCGATATAAAATTCTGAAAAAAATATATGTTATGCACATTAATAAACTCTATCAACGATTTTTGATTTGATAAAATTATCTCTTATAGTTTTTGAGGTAGGTTGATTTAACTCTATTTTTTTAATAATAAATTGATAATGGTACGGAACCCTTTGCGCGCGAGTCCGACTCGCACTTGGCCGGTTTTTTATTATTTTGTAGATTCGTTTCGTTCTTTGACTTATTTGTTTGTGTACCGTGAAAATCACTTTCGACTTTTTATTTCATTGCAAGTTTGAGAAAAGCACTATACAAATCTCGGCGAGAAACAAGGTTACAGGCCGTTTCCCGTCCTCTATAGTAATGTACTATTGCTTATATATCCAGCAGTGGACTCAAATAGACTGTGATGATGATGACCCGGACAGTGTTATCTCTGCGTACCTAATATAATATTTCTTACACTTACATAGTTTACTTAGGTACTATTAATGTAGTTAATTGAATACAATGATGCAACGTGGTCAAATGATAATATACCTACCACCTCACCCAGTATTATACTTAATACAAAGATAATGATAAAATGTAAGTAACGTTTTGACAACTATAGTAATACAGCGCACACTATCAGGATTAGTTGGTGCATTTTGACAAGACATAGGGCTATACTGAAATATTGAAGTGCCACTTGACTTGACGCGTGTTCCTTTATTGAAGTAAGCCAGCTCTTGTGATAGTATTACCTTGAGCTAGGGGACGTCCACAAAATACATTTTCAAAAATATGAAGTAACAGTACATTACTATAGAGGACGGGAAACGAAGGGTTACAGGCCAAGTAGATATATCTGGCCGAAGGAACTAAGGCTCGCCGAGATTTGTATAGTGCTTTTCTCAAATTTAAAATAAAATTCTAAAGTGTTTTTCATAGTATGCAAATAAATAAGTCAAAGGACGAAACGAGTCTACAAAATAATTAAAAAAAAACATTTTCTACGTCAATGAATGTATCATGGGTTCATGGGACATAAAATAAGTGCATTAGCATTGCCATCGAGGTTTTGGGACGAAGAATAAGCAAGCCCACTAGGGTATTTGCTATTTTCTTAGAAATGAAATGAAGTTTCAAGAGTAGGTAGTAGCGCCTTGTACTATTTTACGTAATTTCAGTCTTCTGGTTCTGAAACTTCCAAAAACCTCCTGGTAGCCTATTATGGTGTCAGGATCACGAAAACCAGATTAAGATGGACATAATTGCATCACATCACGCAAATAAAGATTTTCGTTCTTTCTGGAAGGAATCGAATAAAATGAAATTTCAGTCTGGTCTTCCAGTAAGTGTAAACGGCGAACATAGCCATAAAGACATTGCCAATCTTTTCAAAGATCATTTCTTTGTTAAGTCTCCCTTGACTTTGGCGCCAGAGGAGGAGGTGACCAATGCTGAGACCAACATGGAGGTAGTTGGACCTGGATTTTCAGCGAAGGACGTGACTAAGGCCATTAATTCTATTTCTAAAGGTAAATCCCCTGGACACGATGGCCTCAGCATTGAGCACCTCCAGCATGCTGGTCCACATGTGGCGAGAGTGTTGGCAATGTTTTTCACCCTATGTGTAAGGCATTCTTACTTACCTGGCGATTTAATACGAACTATAGTTGTGCCTATAATTAAGAACAAAACAGGTGACTTGTCGGATGTTAATAATTATAGGCCCATCTCGCTCGCGACGATTATCGCAAAGGAGTTTGATGGTTTGCTTAACACACAACTTCAGAAGTACGTGCAATTAAGCCAAAACCAATTTGGTTTCCGCCCGGGGCTATCCACGGAAAGTGCAATCCTGTGTCTTAAGCACACTATCAAATACTACACAGACAGAAATACGCACGTTTATGCTTGTTTCCTCGACCTATCTAAGGCTTTTGACCTGGTTTCCTACGAGATAATGTGGAATAAACTGAAAGCTATTAATCTCCCTACCGAAACCATTCGCATTTTCAGGTACTGGTATGGAAACCAGGTCAACAGTGTTAGATGGGCAGATACTCTATCTGACCAGTATAAATTGGAATGTGGAGTACGACAGGGAGGGTTAAGCTCTCCCACATTGTTTAATTTATACATTAATGGCCTACTCGAGGCGCTCAGCAGAATGCATGTTGGCTGTCACATTGATGATATATGCATTAACAATATCAGCTATGCCGACGACATGGTTCTGCTGAGCGCGTCGGTGTGTGGCATTAGGAAACTACTGCGAGTGTGTGAAACTTATGTCAGGAGTCACGGGCTAAAATATAATGTGTCTAAAAGCCAATATTTGATCTTTGAGGTCGGACGAAGCCGAACGGTGGAAGTGAAAGAACGCATCAACCTTAATGGAGTGCCTCTGGACAGGGTTGATGCTTTTAAATATTTGGGCCATTGGGTTACGTGGGACCTCAAAGATGATACTGACATAGAACGAGAACGGAGGGCTCTAGCGGTAAGAGTCAACATGTTAGCCCGCAAGTTCGGGCGTTGTTCGAGGGAGGTGAAGATAACCTTATTCAGAGCTTACTGCACCTCCCTTTATACTTGCAGTTTGTGGCTGAAGTACACGAAACGGGCCTACGGGGCCCTCCGGATTCAGTTCAACAATGCGTTCCGGGTGTTGGTGGGGCTGCCTCGTTTCTGTAGCGCATCAGGCATGTTTGCCGAAGCGAGAGTCGACTGTTTTTATGCCACTATGCGTAAAAGGGCCGCATCTCTGGTGCGCCGGGTCCGCGGCAGTCCCAACAACATTCTACGCATGATAGGGGATAGACTTGATTCCCCTTATCTGGTGCACTGTGATATGTTGCATGCACCAGTAACCTATAACTAGCATTAGTTTTTACTAACACTTAAACTTAAGTCATACTAACTACATATGAGTGTAATTTACTAGAAAAATAAAAATTATTATTATATTATATTATTACTAGCTGTGCCCGCGACTTCGCACGCGTGCTGTTCGGTGATCTGTGTTGTACATTTTCAAATGTATGTCTGGTAAATGGGTTTCTTAGAATTGGTCCTTTTGGTGATAAGATATCAGATTAACAGCCAAGTTACAAACGTATTGTGTTCGGTGTAGCAAAGAAATTAATATCATACACAATGAAATAAATGGTTTAGGTACCTATCGTTTGAGGTTAACTTCCAAATACTACTCAAATTTTGATATCTCTAAAGGTAGTAAAATTATACGTATTCTAAAAAGCATAAGCATAGCGTAAATAAGGAGTTGAGGGTAAAAATTAAGATGAGGCTTGAGAGCATCATAAAAGTCATCATCATAGCATGGATTACCCTAAGTTAACCGGAGGACTTCAGTTGCTGAATGCGTGGCAGTAAGCGTCAGTGCAGTGTATGCAATAACCTATCGCCAGGGTTTGAGTCGAGGAACCCAAAATATTACTCTTCTGGGTTCCTCGACTCAAACCCTGGCGATAGGTCCGGAAAAAGTTGGAAAATAATCTAAGATGGCAGTGTGCTGGGGCGAAAAGTTTAAATCCCGAGTAGTTCAGCAAGCCCGAAGGGCGAACTTTAGGTTGGGAGGAAGAAGGCCGATCCAGCAGAGGGTTGAAGGCCCGGAAACCCACTCCAGGGGCCCAAGTAATTCGGCCTTGCAGCAGGAGGGCCGACCCAATCACAGAAACAATAAAAATACATGTCAAATATACAGAGTAAGGAGGTCGTAGGCCGAACTATGAGAAAACAGAACAGTGGTCCAAGCCCGACGCGTTCTAGTATTGAATATAATATTTATTCAGTATTCAAATAAGTCGAGCCTGAGGGCCGAAAGCCCGAAGCCGAGGCGTTAAGGCTGCAAAGGGCGAGTTCCAAGCAGTGCCGATGACCGATCGTATTTTTCATGAAATACTGGCTTTATGGCCGAGACCGAGACATAGTGCCAAGCATTTAATATATGCAGTAATTAAACAAACCGAGCCTGAGGACCCAAGGCTCAAAGGTGAGGCGTCAAGACCACGAAGGCTGAAACCGAGCTTCGAGTTAGGGCCAAATCTCAATCGGGCTTATGACGAAATGTTGTTTTATGGTCGATGCTAAACTGTAAGAAGACAGAGCTTGGAGCATTCAGTATATCCTGTAACCAATCGGATCAATCAAGTACTCCCCACATGAACCCGAGGGCCAAAAGCCCGAGGAGTAGTCAACCCACAATGTCAGCCTATCAACCCGAGGGCCGACGCCCGAGGCCACTGTCTACACGAACCCGAGGGCCGAAGGCCCGAGGAGTTAACCCACGCTATCAGATTATCAACCCGAGGATCGGAGGCCCGAGGCCCCTTGTCTAAACGAACCCGAGGGCCGAGGCATTAATACCCGCTGCCAGTATATCAACAGGAGGGCTGCAGGAGTAAGGTCACCATCCACACAAACCCGAGGGCCGAAGGCCCGAGGGGTTAACTCACGCTGTCAGTCTAACAAACTGTGGGCCGAAGACCCGAATGGCTAACCCACGCTATCAGTCTATGGACCCTAGGGCCGTAGGCTCGAGGACACAGTTCACACGATCCCGAGGGCCGAAGGCCCGAGGGGTTAACCTTCGCTGTCAGTCTATGCACCTGAGGGTCGTAGGTTCGAGAACACAGTTCACGCGATCCCGAGGGCCGAAGGCCCGAGGGGTTATCTCACGCTGTCAGTTTAACAAACCGAGGGCCGTAGTCCCGAGGCTACGGTCCACACTATCCCGAGGGCCGAAGGCCCGAGGGGTTAACCCACGCTGTCAGTCTAACAAACCGAGAGCCGAAGAGACTTGTTTTGATGACTGTCAAAATATACGAAAAAGGTTTTGCGTTGATATTTGTGAAGTGGCACATATATAATTTTTACTTTTCAGTTGCTAAATATTAATGTGACACATGCTGGGATTATTTTGACAGGTAATATGTACACATATTTATGATTGGTAAATTTGTTCAGATGCACAATAATATGTATCTTTCTATGCTCATTTATTTTTGAAGCCTTGGATTTGCTCATATATTTATGAACTCGACTGTACATAATCGTAAGCATCAAAAGAAACGTCTTCAAAAATTATAGAAACTTTTTTCTTTAAGCGGATCGTTTTGGAGATATCAGCTATTAAAGCCGTTGAAAGTGTGCCCTTGTTCAATTTTTTTAAAGTACGGGGTATAAAGTTCTGAGAAAAATGGTGTTGATAAATTGTTGAGGGTTGAAGAATGCAGTCCCCACTTATTAATATAGCGCCTGCTCAAATAGTCATGGCAAATGCGTCGCGTCTGCTGATACTTTTGAATAGTTGTAGGCTATTACATTTAAGGTGTTTCTTGTAAATTGATTGGTCATGTCTCTTAAAATAATTTACGCAGTTTTTGTAATTTGTTCCATTTACACATACATATTTACACATGTAGGAGTCCGCTGGATGCGGGTGGCACAGAACCGGTCATTGTGGCAATCTTTGGGGGAGGCCTATGTTCAGCAGTGGGTGTCTTTCGGCTGATATGATGATGATGATGATGATGATGATGATGACGACACATGCATAATAATGAACTCTTTCAACGACTTCTGGTTTGATCAAAATATCTCTTATACTTTTTGAGATAGGTTGATTTAACTGTAAATTTAATTTTTTACTGCAAGTCCGACTCACACTTGACCATTTTTTATATCCTATGTCCCGACCCGAGGTCTCCTGAATACGATGGTGAAGTTTTCATTAAAATCCATCCAGCCGTTCTCTCGTGATGCTCCGTGCAATAAACAGACAAACAGACAAACCGACAAACAGACAAACAGACAAAAATTCTAAAAATTACATAAATGTGATCTATTATCAATTTTAAGACCTGCTCCATAATTTTTTTGTAAATACCTTCCATGTACAGACTTTCGACCATCTTCAGCTTTATTATATGTATAGATGTGTCATAAAGCCTCACAAGTAATGGAAATGCACTTATTTTTAGGCACCTTCTAAATATTAGATAAATGAACGAGTTGTAAGTGAGCTTTTATTTTTTTTTTTCACAGAGCGGCTATTCTCGATATAATTCAACAAGTAAGGATTTCAGTAAACACAGTAAAGACAGTGCCTAATATTTGTGTACAAAACACTTGACAGAGTCACACATCACATATCAACAATGCTCGGCGGGGGTCAGCTGTTTTCATACTAAATGTCACGTGATACATGTCATTAAGTATGAAAACAGCTCATCCCGCCGAGCATTGATTATCAGACTTGGAGCTAGCACGAAAACGAATATAATAAGAAAACAAACACTTCACAGACAAAGGGTTTAGCAGCCTTACCGAACAAGAGGTGCCTTTCCCCACGAATGAAGTCAATATTTTAGGTGGTGTACTAGCAGGACCTAAGAATACTCCATGCTTAATATCAGCTCTAGATCTTCTTTTGTTTCAGAGTTATTCAAGATAATGTAAAATATACCGGGTGTCGTTGAAAGTGGCATATTTCGTAAACTGTTCAAGTTAGATCAACCAAACAAAATTGTGTTTGATAACAATAAAATAAACTACAAAATGCATATTTTTAACCTGCATCTTGTCCTTATTTTTCATAATAAAAAAATATTTCTTGTTTTTTTTTCCATATTTTTTTTTATTTCACGCGGAGGTACACCTACAAAAAAAATATGCATACATAGCCACTAATGTCCACTGTATACATAAATAAAAATATTTCCGTAAATCATCGTGCGTCATGCCAAAAAAAATTTTTTTTCAGAAGTAGTCGTTACTGGCATACAAATAAAGTACCAGTGCAGTGTGAACATAAGTTAGTGTGTAGGTATACAATCTCTCGACACTTACCGCACAAAATATCATTGACGTAAATTTACTTATTAGTGCATTTGCTATATAAATCAGCCTCTTGTCCAGTTTGTATGCATTTTTTCTTTCCACATATATTTTTTAACGTTTTTTCACAAGACTTAAACTTAATTTTTTCCATTTTCCAACAGAAAATGCAACAAATCAAATGTCGAAAACAATACTATGTGTCAAATGTTTATCTCTCTTTTATAAAGCAAATGTATTAATAAGGCCTTCGTCCAGAAATGGACATCCAATAGTAATTAAATATAGTATTTAGTCACTAAAATAATTATGTTAAAGAATGGAATGATAGTGTTGCAAACAGTGCTATAATTTTAATATTATTAATAATTTATTTAATTAATCTATGTAAATATGCATGTATACAAATTTAATGTAACTTCTATTGGAAATAAATGGCTTGATTGATTGATTAATAAGTCAATTTACGTCAATGATATTTTGTGCGGTAAGTGTCGAGAGATTGTATACCTACACACTAACTTATGTTCACACTGCACTGGTACTTTATTTGTATGCCAGTAACGACTACTTCTGAAAAAAAATTTTTTTTGGCATGACGCACGATGATTTACGGAAATATTTTTATTTATGTATACAGTGGACATTAGTGGCTATGTATGCATATTTTTTTTGTAGGTGTACCTCCGCGTGAAATAAAAAAAAATATGGAAAAAAAAACAAGAAACCTTTTTTTATTATGAAAAATAAGGACAAGATGCAGGTTAAAAATATGCATTTTGTAGTTTATTTTATTGTTATCAAACACAATTTTGTTTGGTTGATCTAACTTGAACAGTTTACGAAATATGCCACTTTCAACGACACCCTGTATATTTTACATTATCTTGAATAACTCTGAAACAAAAGAAGATCTAGAGCTGATATTAAGCATGGAGTATTCTTAGGTCCTGCTAGTACACCACCTAAAATATTGACCTCATCCGTGGGGAAAGGCACCTCTTGTTCGGTAAGGCTGCTAAACCCTTTATATTTGGGTGAAAACATCGGTAAGTAAACGTGCAAGTGTTCGCAAGGGCGACGACCGAACAACTGACACCATAATATTAGCATTCATAGAACTAGCTAGTAAACACAATTCAAATCGCCTGTCATTGCATAGACAAGATAGCACTTGTATTCAGCCAATATAAAATTTCAATATTCAATAATCAGCCTATCCCAGTCCACAGCTGGACAAAGGCCTCTCTTATTATGCTTTGCGTTTGGCTTTGCACGCATAATGAGCAAAATCGAAAAAAAAATGCAGAGTCTGAAGGATCAAAACAGTTAACATAGTTTTTGAGCTATCCTTTTAAAAGCTAGATGCTATCAAATCTTCTTTAAGACGTTTTAATTACAAACTTACTTAAATTTCCTATTGGCCAGCATTTTTCAATCCTATTGAAAAAAAGCTTAGCGGAGGATTTTATTGAGGGGTTCATTACGCGAAGCCCTCGGGAGCGGCGCTGGAAAATAACAATCTGAAGCAGCCGACAGCTGTAATGAGCCTTCAACGTCAGAAGAATTGTTACTGTCGTAGTTTATATAGAACAGAACCTCAACTCAATGTTGATTGTAGGGGTAGCGTAGAAGAACGTATTATTAAATGACTTGACCGTCACTGGAAGCTTTATAATTGAGAGAGCATATCCGTTTCCGTCAAACTTTTTCCGCAATTCCCTGCTCAGGGGCGACACTGGCGGTAACTCGATAGTTTTTTTTAAAACGATGTGGAACTACCTTCCCTCATTGGCGTTTTCGATTCCGTCGAAGTAACTATTGAGCACAGACCCTGGTCCCGCGGAATTTAGTCTTGTGAATAGTTATAAAATAATTAAATCCAAATTAGTGACAATGTATACGTAAGTAAGTTAAATATAGATGGTCAAAGGCGCCTAGCCTTGTAAGGGATTGCATATACCCGAGAAATTTGACCGGTGGTTGCTAAGACCGAGTGGCCGAGGGGTACAGGCATCAGCCGCGAAAGCTGAGTACGTGGGTTCGATCCCCACCTCGGACATAGGTGATCTTGGTCGTTTTTCTTTGGTATATGACATCTAATATTTATAATTTATATAGTATTAAGTAGTGCGACTACTGGAGAAAAATTAAAAAGTACAAATCAAAATATTTAGTTAATAAATAATTTGATTTGTGTTTTCACAATATGTTCAATAGATGGCAGCACCATCTCTCTCTAGCTATTCTAGAAAACTGTAAAGTATTCTAATAGAAGGTGCAGGCATGTAGTTAGTGCTTGCCCTTAGAGAATGGTCAAAGGCGCCTAGCCTTGTAAGGGATTGCATATACCCGAGAAATTTGACCGGTGGTTGCTAAGACAGAGTGGCCGAGGGGTACAGGCATCAGCCGCGAAAGCTGAGTACGTGGGTTCGATCCCCACCTCGGACATAGGTGATCTTGGTCGTTTTTCTTTGGTATATGACATCTAATATTTATAATTAAATATAGATATTTAAAATTAAACTTAGTGAATATTATTTTTAACGGTTTTTACCGTTCGGTTCACCATCTAATCTAAATAAAGTTTTCATACAATATGGGAGTCAGAGAACATTATGTCTTATTACAGTAACGAATAGTAACGAAGGGCCACCCAGCAAGATGATGGGATGCTGGTCCCAGCGGCGTGGCTCGCAAGAATCACAAGCGAAGCCGTAGCGGCAGCACGAACAGCAGCACCAGCAGCTCCTCAGGCAGCAACTCTTCGAACCCCAAAGGTCCGAGTAAGATGCACGCTATCTAAAAGAACGGTTTTCTTACTTAAACTCACTTAGATCGTCTCAAAATTTGCTACTAACTGTACCTCTAACTGTATCTTCTTCCAAATTGTACAATTGTTCATTTACTTTTCAGGCTGTTAGACTGTGGAACTCTCTCCCTTTACACATAAAACAAGCTCAATCCGTAGTCACTTTTAAATCCAACGTTAAGGAATATTATTTGTCTCTTCGTTATTTTAATGATTGACACTGTTATTTTCCTCTACTTGATATGCTTATATTTATATATGTAGCAGGTATATCATGTTTATATGATTACATTTATTTATGTATGTCTATTAGAATTTTCGTTTGTGTTGTTGGTATTATTTTTAAATATTTTCCTTTTTCTGCACCACCTACTACCTACATTTTTGTAATCGTGTCTCCACTACCCAAAGGTTGTCTGGAAGAGATCGCTTTTTAGCGATAAGGCCGCCTTTTGTGACCTCTGTTTTTTGTATTTCTTTTGTTTTGTAAACTTTTGTTCTTTATTACTTGTGAGGTGTGCAATAAAGAGTTTTGTATTGTATTGTATTGTAAGATGTCCAAAGATATTTATTTATCTATTCAAAAACCCGAGTATACTGATAATGTATCTATAGGTTCAGCTATGCTATTCTCTTATTGACACATTCGACGCTGCGTTCGTCAACGAGCTCGATGTCGAGACAGCCTTGTCTAAAATCCTAGCTGTTTGATTTGACATTAGGAATCGAGGCTGTGAGCGAGCTTGTGGGCGAGTTCGTCGCTGTTTTTCGTTAGAGAATACGAAGTTCATACATTAAACGTCAAACTTTCGACGCAATGTAGTTCCAGCTCACGCCGCATTCGTCGCCGAGCACTAGTGTCGTTTAAAGTACATTAGTGAATACCATTTTTAGGCTCGACGCTGCCGCAGCGCTGACAGCAAGGCGGTTTCCTTAGTGAATAACACTGCTGGGATTAGTGGCGACTTATACGAACAGCTGACTACTGGTGGACCAGAACCGCTTACAGATAATTCCTTGCCCGAACCTTTCACGTTTGATATAGAAACTAGACTCAAGGAACCGTCTGTGCCCAAAACTCCGGATAATTATCTTAAAATGCTTGATGAGATGCAGCGTTTGGGTAGCATGGCTACGTCGAGCTCGTTGACGAATGCAGCGTCGAATGTGTGAATAAGAATAGCATAGCTGGTCTCAATTATATAGCTTCCAGTGACGGTCAAGTCATTTAATAGCAGCGTTTTACCTGAAAATGAAACGCATATTACATACTTACCTCACTGGAAGCTTTCTTTAATTCTGCCTGGTGTAATTGAGCCAATGAGGGAAGGTAGCTCCACATCGCTTTAAAAAAACTAGCGAGCTACCGCCAGGTGTCGCCACTGAGCAGGAAATTGAAGTCAAATTCGTATGGAAATTGATAAAAGTTTGACGGAACCGGATATGCTCTCTCAATTATAAAACTTCCAGTGAGTTTCAGGTAAAACGCTGCTATTATCGTCATAGTTAACAGAGATCAGGTCACCTGCCTCAGGCTTAAGACAGGAATGGAGACAGTCCTAGTGCTGCCGTAAACATTTGTATATCCACGCCTGAAAATAGGTCGTTAATTAAAACCCCAGCTCTAGTGTCCATTTCAAATACGAAGGACCGATGCCACTCGAAACTTTTGTCATTTAATTGGTCCACTTCAAATTGGCTCGTGTGGTACACCGATGTATGCATAAAATATCACGCCACAAATGGGCCTGGCCAGGTTTCTTTTGTTATCACTGATCCTATTGCTGACGCCTAATTACTTTGTTAAGTGGAATCGGTCCTTCGTATTTGAAATGGACTTTACCAATGAGTATTTCCAATCTTATGTACCTATTACTTATGTCATGACTGTCATGAGTTTTGAATGGTGAAAGAAAACATTGCGAGTAAACAAATTAACTCTAAGAAAACGTAGTTTCTACTCTGAGTTGGAATATCGGATAGCACTGATAGCAGATGGATAGCAGCAACTTTCGTAAAAACTACTATATAGGTACCACGGCAATTCCCGAATTTAAGTCACTAAGCGAATGTCTGCTTTGTTTGCGATCCGTATAAAAACAAGGACAATTATTACGTAAGGTGGGAGTACCAATACGTAACAGTCATGTTGACAGAGAATATTTATTTGAATCTCGATATTTTGCTCTTATACAAATCTACATAAAGTATTTTCATGTGTTTTGGGAGAGGAGTTTGTAAGTTTTGTTAAATAGCTGTATTTATTTTATAGGGCGACAAATCAAAATTTCTCAAAATTGCAAAGTTTCTTAGACATCTCCATTGTATGAGTAAGTATCAGGTGATTTTGCTGGCAGTCCCAATAGATGGCACCTCAGTACAAGTTTGAATGTCACATATTGGGACATTGAAAATATTAACACTCAGTCCTAATAAATGTCAGCCATTTTAAAATTATGTCAATAATTTAGATATAAGCTAATTATTTCAAAGTTGGGATATAAAGCATTAAAGGCACATACATTTATCATCGTTTAAATGCCCTAATAGTTGATTTTATCTTATCGATGGCAACTCAAGCTATGATGACGAGTATTGGTACAGCGTCGGGTACTAGTACTTCCACCTTACCCGACGTATTCCAAAATATGCTTCTAAACTTTAGGTACGGTACTTACATGTATATAGCTATATGCCTGTGACAAGCAGCTTAAGTCGGAGATGAGTACAGTGTTTGGCCTATGATATCTCATTGTATCAGTACTGAATCCAATTCAAGTAGGTACTAATGCAGATAAATAAAAAACGCTTTTGCTACATTTATAATTTCCTCAAGCAAGATAACAACACGAATTGTATGTTGATTCAGTAGTAAACCTATCATGAGGAGTCAGCTCTGGGCATGGCTAAACTCAAGCGGTCTGTATCTACGGCTTTGCAAACCTCACTTGGTTACATCCCTCATAACCGTCCACATCAAAGGTTGCTGCAGACCTTGTCACGGTCACGATCAAGCCTGCTCTAAGGATGAATGTCGGGAGCTGTGACGTCATCGTTACGCAACTGTTACAAAAACAGCCAGACCAGCCAGCTACAGCGTCGGCCTAGAAGTCAGCGGGCTGATCGATGGTCACCGTCGAGATAAGCGAGATGAGTGATCGAGCCTTATCGTTATCACGTGTGGAAGGAATCTTGGACGGCCGCGGCAGATCGAGACGCATTCGCACAGGACAGTCTGCGGAGACTGCACGCGTACCCTTGAGGCAGGCTCTCGAGGCACCAGCGTACGCGCATCCTTATGTAGTAGGGTGACGATGATACAACGGTAGTGCCGACATATCTCGATTACGTGATCTCATATCGGACGTTTATTAAAGTGAAGTGAAACGTGTGAATTAAAATGGGTAAGCAATTAAATAATAGTGCACTAATTATTAGAAATGCTGCATTTATAAAAAAAACTCGCGGCTCATAATAATACAGTGTGTGGCCTACAACCGGGGTGAAAATTTAAACGATGCATTAATAAATCATCATATCAACAATCATTTCCACATATTGTAATTGAAAAAAAAACTTTTTTTTGTAATTTTTTATTCATGTATGTTTCATTATTATGGGTTCATTTACTTGAATTAAAAGTTATCAATAACTTATCATTTTTGAATAATTGAAAAATGTACATTTGTTTTTAAACCGTACCTAACAAATTAGTGTAAAAATAAAAACAAAATTATTGTTATGACTTCGTACCTGATATACTATCAAGATGTCTTGCGACTGACAAGCTACGACATCGTGATGCCAAGATCCAGTACTAAAGGTCCATAGCTTTGAATGACAATATCTCCGAACTTAACCACTTTGAAACACCGGGACCTTTACAGGATTATTGCCGATAGTCTAAGGAGTCACTCATTTCATTTTTCTCCCGTGTTAAATGCCACACACTGTATATGTCACATACATCATCTCACAATTTTTTTACTTGAAGTGTACCTTCACGGATTAACGATTAATTAATCAGAATTATTGAAATCGGTACATTACATAGACAGTTAACAGAATCATCAATTTGTTTTTGCTATGGTGTAGATTACGTAAGGTATGTTCATAACTTTCATAAGTCTTACTTAATGTAGGTCATAGTAAATAAGATGAGGGTAGTTCAATGTGAACATTTTTATTTACTACTTTACATTATTGTGCTATAAATACACGTTCGCCGTTCTTATCACTGTAATTGGCTAAAAATAGGTAGTGATAGTGAATACTGAAAATCTACAATAATATTAACGAAACTAGCATTATCTAACAATTATATATTTATTAATTCTCTTGCTTTCTTGGTACAGGAAATCCTCCTTCGTAAGCTCATATGAACATGTCTAGAGAGTTTTTCAAACTACCCGCAATTTTATTTACAATCTTAACCGTGTGCTAGCTCTGCGGTTGAAATATTGTTCACCCAAAACTCACGATGACGTCTGGGTCACGTTTTATAAAGTTACAATTTACAATTTTGTTGTTTGCCTCTCTTTCTAGCCAATATGTGCGTGTATTAGAGAGGCAAACAGCCAAATTGAAAAATGTTACTTTATAAAACGCAACCCGGATAGTTATTTTTTCGCACGACTACATTACATCCGCTGATTTCGGTAATCTACAGACCCTCAATCTGGTTTAAATTCTAGTTTTTAAGCTTTCCTTGTACGGCAGACAATGCTGGTAATCTTGAAGATTTTGAGATTTGAGTACTAAAAGTATGTAACATTGTTACCAATACAAAATATATATTTCAGTCAAACTTTTTGGTAGCTTCATCACAAAGACATTAGGAAAACAAGATAGCTGTTGAAACAAACTTTTAAACCAGAATTTTTTACATTCATTTTGCCCTGGCTCTGATAATAGTCTAAGTTGTCTTCCCGGTGACTTATGAAGTTATGACTTACTTATTACGAGTTTATGCGTTTCGGCCACATTTTTTCGAAAATAGGTATTAGTTGTTTATCCGAACCGTTAAGCAGATTGAGAAGTGTGCCATCATTTGGTAGCTATATACAGCTACATACAACAACATGTATATAGGCCATAAATCTTATCAGAAAAGAAAATTTCCACAGACTTAAAAAATAAATTCTTCATATTTAATTATAAATTCTAAATCTACTTAAGTCGGTACCAAGTAATCTACATGACTAAATTTAGGTAAACAATAACCACGTTCAGACAAATGAAGTATCTTCTGTGTAAAATTAACTTCAATACAAATGTAACAACAAAAAATACAAAGCGGTTGTAATTCAAAAATTTTCCTATTTAGGCTATTGTATCTCTTCGTTCAGCAAGGTTAACAGTAGCCGCGAAATCTATTACCCTTGTCAAACAATTTGTCATTTGACTTTAGACCTTGTCTAATAAGCTCGAAGTCTGTTCAGTCCAACAACTTAATTTTTTGGATTTTTTGTCTAAATTGTTCAGAAGTTAACACGGTGAGTCAAGCAGGTTCAATGGATCGGTGATAGCTTAGAACGCGATTTTCCGGTTGTCTTTCAGTGCGACATCACCTGTCCTGAACATTTACAGCGATTTAACAGTTAATCTACATGTCCGCTCAAAATAATTGACACCTGTATCGATTTTAAATACGTATATGGCTTTAGCATCAACTTTTTGCATAAGAACAATCACTTTTAAAAAGTGATAGATATTATAGATACCTATCTTCATTTATTTTGTCTGCTTAGACGGTCTAGATTATTATATGATTTTCCAATAGTCTTAATTACAAATAAATGCCAAAAGGCAGTTTGTGCAATCAATTATGGTGAAGATGTATTAGGGTGCTTCTTATTTTTGCAATTTTGTAGGATGTTCGAACGAATAAAGGAGCTCTTTGCTCTCCCGATTGCAATTATATATGGGGCACCCTTTCATTTTGTTATTTGATAAGTACCTAATCCATATTTGTTTTGTTTTTTCAATTATTATAAACAAAAATTAGGGGTCGCTATCGAAGTACGAAGTTCAAGAAAGGCAAAATGATTAGTCGTTTTTTATTACTTACCTATCTTTTGCAAAAAATATTTACTTGCCCTATATTCACATAAATAAATAATTACAGTGTGAACTCAACCGCACTTAGGTACCTAGTTACTAATAAAATTGTTACCTAAGTAGGTCCAAGTAGCTATATAATTATAGGTAATATATGCGAGTTTATGATTATATTAATAATCAAAGTTGAAATTCAATCATAGATTTGTAAAAATATATAATCTTAAGTACCGAATACATATACACTTAATCGATAAATTTATAGGTAATAGATTTGACTGACACACCCCAAATCACCACTCCACAAAATAAATAAGTAAAACAATATTTCTAGTATCACTAGAATCTGTTTATTTTCGAATAAAGTAGGTACATAATTAAATTCACGCTTCACCAAGGTTCTTTAAAAAAAATTCTCTAAATTAGTTTAGTTTTATGAAATAAACTAATTTAGACAATTACTTGGCGGGAGTCGCCCGCAGACCACGAACCCTGTAAAGTGTTCGAAACGTCGGAATGATAAATTTAATTAATATACGCGAGTTTATCCGTTTTCATAGTTTTATTTCATGTGTAATCCTCGCGGTAACCGAAGAAAATAGTTTAGTTTTAATTCGTTAAGTGTATGAGTTAAATATTATATTTCAGGCACCTAAATTGGAAACAGGTAAACTGTTCCGTATGGATAATTCTATACATAAGTGTTATTTGCCAAGAAATCGATAACAAATTACCTATCTATTAAGTGTCTACTGTCTACCTCGTAACTAACGTTATTTATATCTCGACTATCAATATATGGTCTCTATCATTTTTAAACCAAATTTACCAATTGTACCCTATAATATTGTACCTATGTAGAATATCTAGGTGCATAAGTTAAGTACTTTCAAATCGATTTTGGATGTCCAACAGCTTAATTAATATTAGAAATACATCATTTTTTCTACTTTTTTAATGAGTTTGGTGGCACGGTGACCATCCGTGAAGTCGCAAAAGACTGACTTTTGGCATTTCATTTGTGACTTTAATTTTTAATACTTGTAATTCAGTGAGTGATTGGGTTATGGGATATAAATTAATTAAATCCTCACAAAAAGCAGTCATAGCTATGAACAATAAATATGAACAATTGAACATTCCGCGTACTCCTCCCGCATCAGTCAAATCAACTCGCACAAAACCCAAAAATGTACCCGCTCATTGACAAAGAGATATATCGTTAATTATCTACATTCATATGCAAAATTCCCATTCAAACCTAAACTGAAAAACAACTCGTTCAATTAGTCGTATGTAATCTTAATTTGTCTTAATTAAGACAAATTCGTCAGTGACGTTAGGGTAAATAATATCTGGGATTACGCGTCGTCAGTCCGTTTCAATTAGGTGTATTTGAGTCATGATACTGCCCTAAAGCTTTGAGAACAGTCAATTATTTCAAGGAGACTGCAAATTAATGTGTCCATTGAGTTGCGCGTGTCATCCCAACCCGGGCGAAGCCCTGCGTCGTCACGAGACTCAGAAGCTAATCAAGAACCATAAGCCGACATTTGTATCATTTATATCCGAGCCAGAGACAAGTACATAGTAAAAACTGGTATGCCATCAGTCCTTACAGAATTACCTATTTAAGTAGCGCGCGAAACCATAATTAGGTATATTATAAACAACTCCGCTATCCGGCAACCTAAGTATAATCTGTTGTCCCATCAAAAGAGCTTTCCCCATCAGAAGATACATATTTAGAATCGGAAAAACGGGAATTCATACATTCATATACATACATTCTTGTAAAGGTACTTGCCTCATCATTGTTGTTGTTTGTGTTGTGTTTTTTTATCTGAGGAAGCGTACGGGCCGGCCCGCGTGATCCCTTATAGTTCTGTTGGCATGTCATTCCAAGTAGGTAGGTACCTACTTAAATAATACTTCAGAGGTTTACCGTCTGTATTATTTAATTGCCTTTGGTGTCAATTGTGTCATAGACAATATTGAGCGCGATAAAATAACGCAACTGAAAAACCTGATCATTTTGTAACGCGGCTAATCTGGTCCCATTTATGGACATAGATCATCGTTAGTGGTTCGTATTTCATACTATAATTGTGGTCATTGACCATACAGTTATGCTTCATCATGGCGATACGAAATGTTAGAATTAGGATTTTTGTAAACAGTGTAATGAATAAGAAATGACGTATAAATGATTGCTAAATAATTTATTTGTCCCTCGCGTAAGTAATTGTACAGGCATTAGGATCAAAACCATATATGTACATATTTTTGGAGACCGTACTTACCTTTTTTATTAGGGTTCCGTAGTAAACAAGGAACCCTTATAATCCTTATATAGTATACTATAGGGGGGATACAATTTTTTTTTTCTTCTGGAGCGATTATCTCCAAGAATCTCCGAAAACTTTCTTTGAAAACCCTTATTCTTTTTAAGAGACCTATTCAACGATACCCCACACTATAGGAATACCTACAGCAAATAAAAAAAAAACATTCCCACTTCACCAGTTGGGGAGGTACCCGAAATACAAATTATTTTCTAGTTTTTATTGTACCACTTTGTTGGCATGATTAATATGTATACTTGTACCAAATTGCAGATTTCTAGTATTGACGGCCACTGATCTATGCTGCGGACAGACGGACAGACAGACAGACGGACATGGCGAAACTATAAGGGTTCTGTTTTTGCCATTTTGGAACCCTAAAAACGATGGTCCTGGAATATTACCTGACGATTATTTGTTACTTTTAATAGTACATACTTTGTAACGAATGATCTTATGATGATGACCCATTCAACGGCCGTACTAGGCCGTTTTATTGCTAGAATAACCTTCATGCGGGTGGTGAGTTGCAATTTGCATACATTTATTCGTGCACATTGAATTGTTTTAACACGATCGTATTAAGAATATTTTGTTCGTACTCATATTTTTAATGTCCAAATTGCACTAGAAGGTCGTAAGGCACTGGTCTCACCGCGAGCTACTAAGCTATGAACTATGGGCTATAAACACGAACAAAAGATACGCACTCCCGGTGAGCTAGCGGTGAGACCAGTGCCTAAATGATACTGAATTTTTTTAGCCAAGCCTTAATTGCCCAAAAAACATATTCTTTCTAAATTACCGGGAACGACCTATCACTAGCGCCGAGGCGTTTTCTAAGTTTAAATCGAGTGTACCATGCCCTAGACTGTGCGTACCTACGACGTACACCTACATTTCGTAGCTAAAATTGCTATTCCTTATCAAACCACGGTATTTCGAAACGCTAACCTTACCAGCAATGCCACTCGTGTCATTGTCAAACTGTCAAGAGTATTTTACCAGCGCACGCACTGTGTGTGTACTGATAAGTGATAACACACCATGTTTAGACATGTCACTAGAGATTTATTTACGACAAGCCTCATCACGCATTAATTATAAAATTGATTAATCATGCACTCCTAGTATTGTAAATACCACTACCGTTTATTTTCACAGAGATAAGATAAAAACGTCTAAAGTAGCTGAACTAGCAATATAAGTGTAGGACACATATAATTAATTAAGTTTATATGTATTTGAGTTGGCTTTATTTTTAATAACTTTAATTAAACGAGATAACCTACTTTTGATTTAAATACAGAAGTTTAGTTAAGTACCGACGAAAGTATTAGATACCTGAATATATTTTGTTTAAGAATTTTCCTTGTTACGGTTTTGGGCTATTAGCCCAAAACCGTAACAAGGAAAATTCTTAAACAAGTATATAGGCCACATACCTTTACCTGCGTACTCTTCTCAAGAAATTGTGAGGGTCATCGTTGTCGGATGACAAGGAGGACTATATTATAATTGCACCTTACAATATGTAAATATGTAATGTGATTTAACCAGTAGATTAGTAATATTACTAATATTTTGTAGGCGCTGATACTTACGGCGTCTTCTGTACCTAGTTTATAGGCGCGGCTTCTGTTTCTGCGGAGATAAATATTTTATCCATAACGTGAACAATGACATTATCTAAAGTCTGCGAGATAAAATTTGAGTACACAAATACTTAAGTCTCTTTTCTGTCATCAATTCCGGAGAAATATCGTACGTTATCTTGTATTTCGGCAGCCTAAGTAGGTATCTAATATTTAATATTGTTCTAACATTGAGAAATTAGTACATTTACTACATAGAAAATAGGATACTTGCATTGTAATATTTTGAGAACAATATGAGAGCAATTTTGTCCCAAGGTTTATTTCCATTTCGTTACCATTTTTTCATACATTTTGTATGACGGAATGCAAAGATCCAAAAGTTGTAATTTTTGAGACAAAATTGTCCTATAGAATCGAAAGAGCTCACGATTTTGAGTCCAAATCATATAAAAAATATCTGTTACAAAAAAGTGGGGAGAACAACTTTGGAAAATGTAGGTACTTAACTTAAAACAATTTTCAGAGCTTCTTTTTTTTTCGATAATGACGTATGACCTAAGTAGGTATCTATTATAATTTCTCATCGAGATTAGCTAAGTGAATTAGTTCTTAGGGTTTGAGCTCTGTGAAATTGTTTGGGAACGCCCACAAAGCTTAATTTGTTTTAAATAAACACCTACCCACAAATGCTTTAATACATGTTGTAAATATTCGCTAATGCAAAATGGTCATTAATATAATCACAATAGAGCCCAGCTTACCGTGAGGAATTCTAATTATTTTGTGTCATCGAATATTGGCTGTAATAAAACTCGAAGCACATTGAAGCGTCGTGCCAATTATTTAGTTATTTGTGGATGAAGTTTAGTTTATCAACAACGCTAAACGTACACAGGATTTATTTTGTTTGATAATTAATAATAACAACCTCACATCGATCAAAAATCAGCCGTTTTAGTGTTATACCGCATAATGAATGTGCAATTTACGATTCAAAATAATGGAGGAGTCAGTGACCACTGTGATTACATACGTTGACAAGCCAATATTAGTAGATAAGTGTCCACGGGTTAAAAACATACAATTAAAAGCGATTTACTGAAAACGGCCTACTTCGTATGAAATATACCGAGTCATCCGTTTTATCATTAAAAATATCATTTATTTTGATTCCTTGACTTACTAATGTTGAAATTCGTAGTGGCAGCAAATTATACTTAAGTGCTTATTTTCCTTACAGGTCTAGACTTTTTAGAACATGGGGCGGACTTCGAAGCAGCCATTTCGGCTACAGGTAAGTTTCCGTTATTTAACTTAAATATTTTGAAGAATGCCATTGGTACACATTATTATTAAACATAAAAAGATGGTCTAAGGCGCCTAGCCTTAAAAAAGATTGCATGTACTTACCGGAGAAATTCACCGGTGTCCGCTAAGCTGGAGTGGCCGAGTGGTTTAGGCATCAGCCGCGAAAGCTGAGGACGTGGGTTGAAATCCCACTTCTAGCGTTGCTAAACTTCGGTATTTTTCTTGGGTATACACCGTGTTTTTATTGATTTCCGTTAAATTAAAGGGAAGCTTATTTAGGTCAAATAGAATATTTTTTTCTAAGAAACTAGTGTCTTAACTCTTACTGTTATTAAGTTATTAAAAAAATAAGTTTAATGACTGAACAAGTGTATTGCAACCTTTATTACATCCTATAGTTACTTATTTTGACATATGCCGTCAGCAGCCGTCAGTCGCCTGAGATCTTATTCTTAAGGTTCTCTCACACTTGCCATTACAATTATTAAGTATGAAAACAAAAAAAAAACGAAATTAACAAAAGCCGATATACCAGGCAACTTCTATTACTCGTATGTCCCAAGTAACCTGTCCAATTTAACGGAAATCAATAAAAACACGGTGTATACCATTTAATATTTAAATAAAAGAGGTACAAATAAATGGGTACAAGTACTTACTAATGTAAAAATAAGTACCTATACCTATACACGGTGGAATTTAATCGGTGAACAGGAACCCATTTTTCTAATTCAGTAATCGATGGCGGTCACGTTTATGTAGTACTTAAGTGGAACCAAGTTTTTTTTTAGCATAAAAATTTTTTATGTTGAAATTAAACTTTAATTAAAATTTATTGTCACCCTACTAATGGTTTAGTCTGAAAGTTTAATACCTCTTTTCAAACTATCAGCCATGCATCGCTCTTATTTTACATAAGAATAGAGTCTATCGCAAAAATTAAAGTGTTATTGCTCATTTATGTTTTAAGTTTCTATGGCTGATAGTTTGAAAAGAGGTATTAAACTTTAATTTCAACAAATTTTAATTTGAACATAAAAAAAATTTATGCTAAAAAAAAACTTGGTTCCACTTAAGTACTACATAAACGTGACCGCCATCGATTACTGAATTAGAAAAATGGGTTCCTGTTCACCGATTAAATTCCACCGTGTATATTTAATATGAAGGGTCCACGGAAAGAACATGTCTAGGCAATTCAAATTACAGAAGGAAAAACCACCTTACTTTTAACAGAATAAGGTGTGAATTTGCCCTGATTTTTTAAGCACATGTTTTTTTTCCGTGGACCCTTCATATATACCTACTTACATACTGTTTAGAATGTTGGGTAGCTAACTTCTATCAAAGACCATGAATTATGCATTTTTTCCTATTTCTATGTAATAATCCCTATGAAACAAAGGCATAGGTTATTCCTTGCCCAACAACCTGTCAGTTTTTAATCGGTCCCAAACAGATTCCACTGTTTTAGAGGATGGATTTAAAACATGGACAGGTTAACATGTAACGAAAATCCTTAAAATATTTTTAAAATTTTAAATCAATAATATAATACCTACATAGGTAATATAACATATTATTATGGTCGATATAATTCAGTACCTATTAAACCTAATATACTGTGAATTAATGTTCAACTCGGGCGCAATTATGTTGAAATTCACTCTAAAAAAGCAGACTTAATATTCCAAAGTGACCCACTAGGTACCTACCAAAACTAATTAGGCTCGAGGCCATTGCATCTTACCAACATACTACATAGGTATAGTACATGGCATGGCATACAAGTTTTATTGGTGGAAGCGGGTTTATTAGACGTCTTAATAATGTTTAAATACTTTAAATCTGTCTTTGACGACAAAATATACTTCTCTAAGACTGTAAGTATAAATATTCGACTATATATATTCGAATAGCCAATATTCGACTGTATGTAATAAATTCTTTAATGCATGTTATTTTAATAAGATGTACCTATTATTATACTGTTTTGAAAATATAAGTCCACCTGAGTTTCTTACTGGTTCTTCTCAGGAACGGTGTAGGGTTTGAACCAGTAGTACCTAGATTTTTTTCTCTCTCTTGATAATGTCAGACGATTCGAAAATGCTTATTAATAAGCTTACTTGAATAAAGAATAGTTTGACTTTGACTTTGACTAAGATAAATATCAGTAGTTCTTAAGCTTGATGGTATTGCGCAGGTTTCGGCCGCTTCCACTTCTGTCTACTCGCCATCACCGGGCTGATCTACGCCAACACGGCCATCGGCATCACCATCGTGTCTTTCGTACTGCCAGCGGCGACATGTGACTTCAAAATGACCTCCGCCGATAAGGGGTGGCTTACCGCCGCCCCTATGTTAGGTAAGATACACTCTCTGTTCACTAGTCGTGTGCGGCGTCTGTGATCCCTTAGGAACAAAGATCGGACAAACGCCCGTCATTTTGAAAACATAACCCTGTCCCGTACAGTAGAGACTTCCTTATCTTATGATATTAACATATTTCATTTAATGTGATGTTTTTTTAATAACACTAACACAAAGTATCTCTCTATTTATGAGATCCCAACTCTTTCTTACTTGTACAAGTTGTACATATCATGATTGTGACCAATAAACGATTTAAGTAAAATTTATTAATAATACGCGATAGGTTTACATAATCCTTTTAAATTGTTTTATTTCATGGATAGGTAATCATCGCCGTAACCGAAGAAGATATATACACTCAATACATCGAAATTCATTATCACAAATTCACAATCATGGTGTACCTATACAAGTAAATGGGAGATCATCATCATCATAACCATCATCAGCCTATGATAGTCCACTGCTGGACGTAGGCCTCTCCTATTAACTATGCGTATAGACGCATTAAGAGGTAAATGCCCATAATCGCCACGCTGGGCAAGCGGATTGGCGATCGCAGTAATGTGTCCACTATGATGACGCTGCTGCTCATCATCAATCTTTAATCAAATATGGTCAGTGACACTTCAATCCCTTAGTCGTCTCTTACGACACCCGCAGGAGGAGTTGGGGTGGTGACAAATGTATTCTTTCCTTTCTGCCGTCACCACACGGCTTAAAAAATGGGAGTTGCGATCTCCTAAATACATACTTTGTGATTTTGTTGTTAAAGAATACCTTATTAAATAAAATAAGTTAGCATCATAAGATAAGGAAGTCTCTACTGTAAGGAACAGGGTTATGTTTTCAAAATGACAGGCGTTTGTCCGATCCTTGCTTATGAATTCCGTATTCACGTTCTGATTTACCTACACATCAGTGTTGAAGAGTGGTAGGAAAGATGATCGAAATTCCCTCTGCTCCACCTACCACCCTACAGGCATACTTTACTTAAGAGCAGCAGTTTATTAGCCCATTGAGTCAATAAATAATTCGACAATAGGTATAATAATTTTATAAATTTGAGTATCGCAATTAAATGTTTCATTAGGTAAGGAATAAAACTAAAAATTGCTGCAATAGCCTGGAGAGGGCGTAGAAATTATACCTACATTGGACACGCATATTCTTTCATGGTAGGTACACCTAGGTATATTCTTACGTGTTCCTATGTGCCTACGAACAAATATCATTGCTTAATACATTCGTTCGTACCTACTTAGGTATTTGAAGCGCACGTACAAATCTGCATAAGTACGAGTATATGAATTGGATCTGAATTGCAAATGAGCTTTGAAATGTGGATTTTAAGGATTATTCTTTCAGACGCATAAAATCCGAGAGCTTGAAAGCGTGTGCCCTTTTCTTCTAAACTGGTTATACCACATAGTAACTAAGTATGTATTTCCTACCAAATCTTTACATGCGTAACACAAAGGTAATAATTATGTAGAAATAGAATGTATTTATTATAGGCGACAACAATTTGGTGTTATAGATAGCTTAACGAAATTTCCGGTCATCATACCTTTAAATATATATACCTATACTTACATAAGATAGATAGCGAACTTGCGGCAGATAACGAGAAGAAAAAATAAGTGATATTTGGTAGGTACTAAAACGGTGTCACGCAAAGCGCAAGTTCTTTTGGACGGCTGGTGGTTTATGAGAGTCCTGTTTATAATTTCACACTTGTATACCTACCTACATGTCAGGTAGCTTATGATGGCGCCGAATTTACCGTTTACCGTGCTAGCCGCCTCTTTCGTGACGGCAACGCCGATAAACGATTAACACGGAACCATTATAACTATCATAAGCCTACAGAACGTGACGGCAACAACAACAAATGATAAACACGAACGATTATAAGCCTAGTGATATCTAAATATTATAGGCTAGATCATAAGCCTATCGATATATGTATAGCGGGTCAGCAGGTGCATTCAACGAAAAGTCTACAATGTCGGGAACGTGACAGCTATGACAGCTACGTACGAGTACAAATATATGGAAAGGGCGATAACTATCTATAAATACAAACACCGAGTTATACAGGGTGTTCCACGAGCCACTGAAAACCTTGAACGGGGTGATTTGGTTGGTTAAACTGAATAACTTATACTATGGAGCTAACCCAGAAATCTCAAAAAAAAAATGCTTTTTTCATATAAAATGTCGTGATCAATCGGTCACAATGTATGAAAAAGACAATTTTTTTTTTAGATTTCGTGATTGGCCCCATATTAAAAGTTGTTCAGTATAGCCTACTAAATCACCCCGTTCAAGGTTTTCAGTGGCCCGTGAAACACCCTGTAAAATTAAGATACGCCAAAAATTGTACGTAAAGAACGCCGTCACGTACCCGAAATTCTCGTGGAATGCACCAGCAACAGCATCAAGAATTAATTAGATGAATCTCCATTGCAGGCATGGTGATTGGCTCCTATTTCTGGGGCTGCCTGGCCGATACCAAGGGCCGCAAGATTGTGCTGGTGTCGACGCTGCTGCTGGACGGCTTCGTCGGCATCATCTCATCCTTCGTGCAGGTCCTGTCCATCTTCATGGCGTGTCGATTCGTCAACGGCTTTGCGTACGTACGATAAAATAATTCATAAATAAGTAAACGTGGAAGTACTGGGTAGACAACTTGCCAATCGCTAACGCTCAATAGTCAATCGTAAACGAAAGGCAGCTAACTGTCTTTGTCGCACTAATATGAATGAGTGACAGAGAGGGAAAACTACGATACGCTACTAAGCGTTAGCGATTGGCAACTTGGCTAAGCATCCTGTGCACTCAACCAATGAGGGTATTTGATACATTTGCCGCCACTATGGGGCGGTGAAATGGCAACACTGTGGCGTAAGATCCAACAATTGTCAAAATAAATACGCGAATTTAATTTTCTATACATTTGTTGGTTTATTTATTCTTAAAACCATTACTTTAGGAATATTGTTTTCTAAAACAAGTAAAAAATCACTTCCAAGTAAGTTCCCATAAAATGTGTAATCTAGTAATTTTCTTTAGTACCAATGACTTTGCGCCTCTGTTTTAGAGCTCAATCTTCAGTTCGGCGACCGTTTACTACTCGTAATCCATTACTAAATCAATAAACTTCCAAATACAATAGAATTTCGATATTTTATGTATGAATCTGATAGCTGTTTGGACCTCACGCCTATGGAGCGCCAGAAAAAATATCGAAAACCCTCATTGGAATCCTAGGCCACTCTAGTAGCTTATCAAAATCTATCTCACCACAGGGACAGGTTCGATAATTGTAAAATTGCCGTTTCTCCTATTGCAGGCATCCATAGGGTACACGGTTACCTCTTACCCTCGGGCGGGTTGTGTGGTCATTTACCACCCATATCAAATATATTTATACCTAGCAAAAACAATATGAAAGAACTCAAATTGTTTTATTAAATATTTTTGAGTTGTGTTTTTTTAGTAGTAATGAATTTGAAGCATGTTCTTACTGCCGTGTGGCGACGGCAGTAAGAAAAGAATACATTTGTCACCACTCCAACTCCTCCTGCGGGTATCGTAAGAGCCAACTAAGAGATTGAAGTGTCACTGACCTGACCATTCTACAAGATTGATGGCAGCAGCGTCATCATAATGGACACATTACTGCGATCGCCAATACACTTGCCCAGCGTGGCGATTATCGGCATTTACCTCCTAATGCGTCTATACGCATAGTTAATAGGAGAGGCCTACATCCAGCAGCGGACTAACATAGGCTGATGATGATGATAATGAATGAATTTGAGTTGTTCCGTAAACATATGCAGATGCAGCACCATATAATATCACGCTATACCAAAAGGGCTAAGGCGGTGAAATAGGAGCCAGTATGAAGTTTCTTACAATTGAATATAAAACTACGCTTTTTTATATTTCCTGAGTAGCCTAAGGTTCCAATTGGTTTACCTTATAGGTAGGTAAGTGTTCGTACATGTTCAATTCCTTTTCCTGTTGACTGGCATTGGTAACAATTTCGCCAACAAAGTATAAAATATCCTGACAGCGCAGCAACAGGTATTTGAATAAGATGAACTAGGTAGTGTAAACTTGTAACAATGTTGGCATTGACAGATACACGTGACAACATATTTTCCTCTAGCTTAGCTGCGTTAAAAAATGGGGCGTTTGACAATGTTAGCAATCCACAATAAAAACAGAAGACTTTTTCAAGTTCTGAACTATTTATTCCTATTGATTAGGTACGGACAGCGACCTACGCGAACCAGTATTAAAGAATTCATGGTCGCTAATAATTTTAAGGTCAACCTTATACTGGTTCGCTCAGTACATGATTCAAACATCCATGCGCAGGCATTTTCGCTCCATTGAACATGGATCTTGAAGTTCCCACGATCATTACTAGATCATAAAATAGGTAATAGTCGCAACGTGTTTTAATTGATGGCAGCAAGGAAAAACAATGGAAATTGACGTTATATAGGTGTGGGTGTTCACATGTTCAGCTAATAATTTCTGGAAAAAAAAGGGGGGGCTTAAACCATATTCTTCAGGCACCATAGCCATTTTTGTGTTGAAGCTCAATCTTTAGACAAGATCGATAGTTTCAGCGATAATTTATGTTGTTACCACTCTTGTCACGCTTTATGGAACCCTCTGAAAAAGTGTGCCTAAATAAATTATCTCGGCAGCATACGAGTATAGTTTTTACTACGATGTTTTTCATTCCCAACCTTTAACTTATATCTAATTGTGTTCTCGTTATTTCAGTGTCGCCGGCGCCATGGGTATCTGCTTCCCGTACCTGGGAGAGTTCCAACAAACTAAATACAGAGAGAAGATCCTCTGCTGGATGGAAATGTTCTGGACTCTGGGAGTCATCTTGCTTCCTTGTAAGTACATTTTCCTAAAGAAGGAGACCAATCATTACACGATAAATACGAGTAACTGTAGGAACTTTCATAACATTTTTTTATTTATTCAAAATTGCTACATCTAGGTTATTCATTCTCTAAAAGACGAATCAAATTGTTAATTCTTTGTTTGTGCATTACACGTTTCAGTGTAGGTACCTATATATTTAACCTAATTGTTTCAGTCAGAAATTAATATAGATCAAAGTAGATAACTTTTAAACAATACATTCAATGAAAACACACAAATACAGTGAAAGGAATTTCTTTACATGGCGATAATTAAATTATAAGTATTTAATTACGAAATATTTATTCGTGAACAGTATATCAGATAAATATTTTATTGCTAACTAAATTCAACGTCAATAGTAAGTATATTATACCATGAAGCCCACATAAATACCTATCTGATACCCTAAATAAAAGAGCGTATTACATATTTTTGTAGCCTTCGTGGTATAAGATACTATAACGGTGACTATATGTATCTACTTCCACACGTGCTCATCCGAGTTATTCTTCAAAAACTCAACAGTGATCGCCTGGGCCATCATCCCGATCACCGGCATCCGTATCGAGAGCGGCGGATTCTCTTACGACTCATGGAACTGGTTCGTGGCCTTCTGCGGTGTGCCCTCGCTGCTCCTCGGTTTCTGGCTTCTCACCTTCCCCGAGAGCCCCAAGTTCATGCTCGAGTGTGGAGACTACGATGATGCGCTCAAGTGCCTGAAGGGCGTTTACAAGCAGAACACCGGTGACGACCCCGAAAACTATCCCGTGAGTAAACCAACTGCATAATTTCACTAATCAGTTTATCCCTTTAACGGGCAAGACTCAAAAAAATCCTGGATTCAAGCCTAGTCTATATAGTACGAAAATTTTTGTCGTTTTTGAGACCGGTTCCCTATAAAGAGTTATAGTAACGAATTAATTTCAACAGGTACAGTACACAGTTTCATAGTTACAGCAATTTAGGTAGGTACCGGAGATTTTGCCTCGGAAGGAAAAAATTGTGTCGCCGCCAGTGAAGTCGCTACGTCTTACGCTGCCGTGTTACGTCTGCCTTACGATTGTGATTTAACCATTACTTATTTATGCTGCTTTTGTAATGAATGCGTAGGTACCTAACGTAATTCTTTATTTTTAAATGCATTAAGCAGATATATTAATTTCGCACCCCTCACATACTGTCTACAGATATTTTTAGAATGTTCGTGTTATTATTAGGATTATTCGGATGGATATTCACCTAAAGTTAGCGAAGTCGTGTTGCTATCTCACTCACACCTCAAACAATGCCGCCCGGGCATGCGCGGCCGAAGCACAAAGAAGGTGCCGACCGAGTTGAGACAAATATTTTTGAATCACGTGTATTAGAGGTCCAAATGGAAAAAATTGTGCGCTGTGAGTTACAGTTTTGTAATTTTTACCAGAGCTAGAGGGTGTAAAAATAATAAAATTTAGATGTGGAGGGAAAACCAATTCCCCCCCCTGAACGAGGGGGGAGGGGGGTGAATGTGCAAACGGAAGGGTTATGTTTAAATTTTTTTCGTCTAATATTTAGGCCTACTATTCATTGTTTGGTATCATTTTCATATAAAACAGACACGGGGAATTCATTTTTGATAATAAACATGAGGATTTTCATATATAAAAAAATAATTAATGGTATAAAGGTAAAATAATCACCGTTTTTATTTTGATTGTTGCGTTATATAAGTATTACCAAATAAATATATGAAAATAAAAAAAATACTACAAGATAGCATATTTATTGTAGTTTTTTAAAATATATACTTTTTGGAACTTTCCATGCAAAAATAAGTTGTAAAAAAATTACACCTGTCGCGTACCTCGAATAAAAAAGGGACGTTGCTTTGACTTATTGTTGACAGTACGTTTCTACTGCGGGAATTTAGCGATTTTGCGTAAACAAAATACTCCATAATGTCTGTTAGGGCAAATTGCATCAACCTGGGTTAACCAAGCAACCCGGGTTAAACGTTTATTTCACACGGAATTTGATAATTGATAAATTTCTTATGAAGTAAGTGACTGACCCCCGGCACTACACAGAGGATATCCCGACATCAGCCTATGTGATATTAGAATGGCTCTTGAATAACTCAAAAATAATAGGGCGTCTGGGGAAGACGGAATTATAGCTGAGCATCTGAAGCCAGGTGGTAAACCAATCCTTATGGCCCTTCAGAAGTTTAACTCCGGAAGGGAGAACGCCTTAGGATGGAACAGAAGAGTGGTGGTACTGTTCTTGAAAAAAGATGACAACGCCTTATTGAAGAACTACCGGTCCATCTCACTTCCGAGCCATATTTATAAGATGTTTTCAAGAGTCATTACAAATCGTCTTGCACGCAGGCTTGATGACTTCCAGCCTGCCGAACAAGCCGGTTTCCTAATTGGCGTTTCGTAAATGTTATACAGAAGACCGAGGAATAGGTATAACCTGCCCCTCTGTTTAGCGTTTAGCGTGTGTGGAATACGATAAGGGGGGTTTCCATGACGTACTAATGCGGTTTAAATTAGGTCGAGAGAAATAGACGAGGCTATACGAGTCGTGTATCACCGCCCCTTTCCCAGAACCTAAACTGAATCGCATTAGTACGTCATGGTAACCCCCAAGGCCTTTGATTTGATCGAAACTCTGGGCAGTACTACAGTATCTTTAACGGTACCAAGTAGATTAACGCTATGTCGAAATGTTGAGGTGTTTGTACGAAAGCGCCACTATGTCAATCCGACTCCAAGACCAGAGCTTGAAGCATATATTATACTGCAGCGGGGAGTCAGGCAAGGAGGTTTCATCTGCCCTAATCTGTTTACCGCTGCACTGGAAGATGTCTTTAAGACTGGACAGGAGAAGGTGAGTATCAACATAAACAGCGAGGTCAGCGAGTACCTCACTCACCTTCGATTCGCTGATGATATGGTGGTCTTGGCTGAGACCTTGGAAGATTTCAGTACGATGCTCGCTGACCTCAGTAGCGCCTTCGAGCGAGTTCGTCTTAGGATGAACATGGATAAGACGAAAACTCCCGTTACAATCGGAGACTAAACTCAAAGGTTTAGACGACTATACCCTAGGACAAACTACCCAGTTAGGTAGGTCCAACTTTGAGTAAGATGTCAATCATCGAATCCGACTAGGTTGGGCAGCGTTTGAGAAGCTACGATACATCTTTTCGTCCAATATTCCACAGTTCTTGTAGACAAAATTATTTGATCAGTGTGGCAACACACACTGATCAAAGATTTAAAAGAGTGATGACATACGGTACTGAAACGTTGTCGCTTAGAATGGGCCTCATAAGAAAGCTTAAAGTCAACCACAGGGCAATGGAGAGGGCTATGGTGGCAATGGAGTCTCTCTGCGAGGTCGTATTAGAAATGAGACGATCCGCAGCAGAACCAAAGTATAGCTCCATAACTCTCCGAATCACTAAAGTATAAAGTGGCTGTGGGCGGGGCACATTGCACGTAGAACCGATGGCCAATGCGGCGGCCTCGCAGGTGGAAGGCACAACGTGCGTAGGCCCCCCACAAGGTGGACAGTGAAGGTCTCAGGAGTCCGCTGGATGCGAGTGGCGCAGGACCGGTCATTGTGGCAATCTTTGTAGGCCTATGTTCAGCAGTGGACGTCTTTCGACAGATATGGTAATAATGATGATTTATGAAGTAAACGTTTAACAATTGACTGTCAAATCCCATATGATATAAACTTAACGGTGGGTGAACTGGGTTAGTTGTTTAGTCCCGGTTAGTGAAAATTATCTTTATCGTCTTTGGTAATGAGATCATTACCTAACTTGTAAAAATGATTACCATTCCGATTCATATAATCAGATACTATATGTCATACATGTGATCAGATAGACCAGATATATAACATACACGCGGTAAACAATAATCAATAAAATCTAAAAATAGAATCTGAACAAAAAAGTCTTAATAATCTTAGGTTATTTAAAAAAAGAAGATCAGAAAATATTCAATTTACTTTCATATCAATAAATATTTACAATTGTAATATGAACAATAAATGGGTAAGGCCGCGGATTTTGACGAATTCGGAGCTTAAAATTTGTCTTGCTCATAAAACAAAACTGACAACATCTAGAGAACTCCGATCAATTTTAAAATATTCCTCTATGCTCAGTTACATGTAATCAAATGAAATAGCTAATTTAGCTCTTTATTTAAAATTAATAAATAAATATTTCTGCCAAAAACGTAACATAAGTCGAGTAATTTTTTCAACTACGAGTACTTAAAACCTTTTTTTTTCATATTATTAGACTTGTCAGCATTAAATGTTTGATTTTAAACCAAATTAGAATGATAAACGATTGCTTCGTTCATTAAGGACTTATGATATGTGAACAATTTTACTGTTTTCTTTCCCTTTACTTTTTGGGTCACCAATTCCAAACTTACGTTACGATACTTTCGTAACGCTTTTTTAAGGTCATATTTAAGCCAATGTTGGTAGAAATTTGTTTATCGACACTAGGAACTCTTATTCTAGTAGGGCAACACCCATAGGCACACTCACTCCCATTAATTCGTTAACAAATGGTTGTCACAGTGCACGCGGCGAAAGTTTTAGCAAAAAACGTCTAAAGTGGTAGTGTGATTTTTACGGTAAGTAGTGATTATTATTAAATGGCTGTTTTTTCATACGAAAGGGTTTAGTTTCAAACGGCAGTAGCATGTATTATTATGTTCAGATTGCAATTATTTACCAAGATAATCAATCTTTTTTCAAATATACGTTACACTTATGTTACGAATACGTTACATTTTTACAAAACGTAACGTATTTTTTATGTTACGTAACGAAAATATGTGGTAAAGGGAAGTGCACACAGAAATTTACTGATTTCAATGAGTTTTATTAGATTTTGAATGACAGCATACTGTAACAAGTGTTTGCGAAACAAATCAAATTATTTTGTTATTTAGGTATTTTGATTTGCGTTTTTTTAAGTAATTAGCTTTTTCCAGTGGGTAATTTTACCCCCCTAGGGCTAACGAAATACAGTATAATTTATTAGCGCGTTTAATAGTGTTAATTAATAACAGTTCAATTTCCATTTAAGCATTTATGGTGATTTATTTAGTTTATTTAGTTCCAATGATTATGGCATTAAAACATTTATAAATACTGTTAATTTAAGTAATTACTAAGTATGAGAAATTACATTATATGGGTTGATTATTATATCTGATTAAAACAACTATTTAGTGATAAAAATACGTTTTTTTTTACGACCTTTATTTAATCAGAGTTCATACCAGTATGAGCTGAGCTATAACCTCTAGCCGCCCAGAGACCTATAAAAAGGTCTCCTGAAACAAATGAAATTCTATTCTATTTCCTACAATGTCAATTCAAAATTCATTGGCAAATATTACTGTCTGGGCGGCAGGAGGTTATAGTAACTTTCGTTGCGTTTTCTGGTAACGTAACGTATTTTTTTTATGTTATGTCTGTGTCACATTCGTCAAAATCCGCGGCCTTACCCAAATATGTAAGTACAAAAATATGTATAATCTATGAGCAGTTGCCTGCACAAAAGTCTCTTTTTTGAGGTTACGCGGAGGTTTTTGTTGGAGGTACGCGTCAGGTAAATTTTTTTTTCAGTGAATTTTTGTATGAAAGACTACAAAATATGTATATTTTTAAAATCTGTAATAAATATGCTATCTTACACTATTTTTTTAAATTGGATAACTTTGTTTTTTAATACTTATATGACTCTTAAATTAAAATAAAAACGGTAACTTTTTTACTTTTACTCCAAAAAATCTACATTTTTATATGAAATTGCTCATGTTTATGATAAAACATGGATTGTCCAGGTCCGTTTTACACGAAAATTATACCAAACAACGCATAGTAGACCTTATTAATTAGTAAAAAAATATTAAACGCAACCCTTCCGCATGCACATTCACCCCCCTCCCCCGCGCTCAAGGGGGGAATTGGTTTTCCCTCCACATCTAAAAACAACTATTTTGAGACCCTCTAGCTCTGGTTAAAATTACAAAACTGTAACTCGCAGCGCACCATTTTTCTCAACTTTGTATGGACCGTGACCCTTACTAGAAATGCGTAGGTAAATTCTATAATCACGCATGAACTAAATTGTTGAATCAAGACGAATGCTATTAACGCCGTAGATATCATTGCAGTAATGTATTTGTCAGACGCCTCATAGCGCCGTTCGTTATTTTATTAGTTTTCAATAATTGACAACCCTGTTTTCGACGGCGTGCGGCTTATAAGCGACCTTTCCGCCACGCAATACGGCCCATTTCAGCTGCTCGCGTCGCCTCGCGCGCCGTTTTGTGTGGTAATAATAATTGTGTAGGTACATAAAAAGCCGGCATTTGTGAACATCAAAGCAGTGAAGCTTCTGTACTTTATATATTCTGTGCTACAAGAGATATCACAAACTATTTAAGCAGGCCTCTATTGCCATGGTGTTCGAGTGCATGTACACTACGTACAGATATTTTTGATAGCAAATGAACAGAATTAAGAACTAGAATTTTATGATGAGCTCTGTTGGCGGGTAGTTAACCAGGTCTATTTGTGTCGATTAGGTATCTTCTAATTTTGTTTTTCTTTTTAATCTCAGATCAAAAGCCTCAAGGAGAAAGTGCGAACCATATCGGTGGCGTCCCAGCACTCACAGAAGTCGGTGCGAAGCCTCAGCATGCGCAAACCCAAGGACCTCAAGAGGCTGTTCAGTGAAATCTGGGCCCAGACCAAGGCCCTCTGCAAGCCGCCTTACCTCAAATATACTATACTGACTTGCCTTATCCAGTTTGGGCTTACTACTGCGTAAGTTGTATTGAGATTCTTTTTCGAGACCAGAAGTAGGAATATGTTGAGTTTATCTCTGTATATTCGCTTTTTCCTAACATACGGCCGGCTATAATGTCACGCTGTGACGTGTACCTATTACAACCAAAGTCATCCAGGTAGACACATCTCTACATTTCTGAGGCCCTAGCGAAAAAGGGCCGGTAACTTTGGCAATTGGTATAAATACGATACTTCCCAATCAACTTTCATTTGCTGACTACTTATTAGGTAAAGTTGGAATATGATAATATGCAAAAGAAACGTCTGGGAAACGTTACAGTTAGCAAGTGATATTGCGAAATGAAATTATTCCAAAAGGCAGGATACCCTCTGGCTTATAATATAAGTATGTCCAACTAACGTACTCGCATATTCTAGCTACTACACCCTTATGGTCTGGTTCCCCGAGCTGTTCAACCGGTACGAAGAGTTCGAGAACAAATTCCCCAACGTATCGGCCTCCGTCTGCGACGTCTCCGGCATCGTCACCGACGAAGTCAGCCTGGATCCCTTCGACTGCCTCAAGACTATCGACTCTAGCGTGTACATGCACACTTTGATTGTCGGTCTGGCGTGCATCCCCACGTCGCTTTGGCTGCCACTGTGCGTACACAAACTTGGAGCAAAATTCTTCTTGAGTGAGTATTCCCTAAACGTAGTTATATCAGCACAGGGCATGCAGCACCAATACTTGGGCCATTATTTTATTTTCGGGACCCTAAATCATTTGCAGAAAAAATATGAAAAATACTGAATTGGTATATAAAAATAAAACAACTTATATTCTATGATTCTTCCTGTACCAAAGTTTTGGAATTAGTTATACAAAATTCGTGATTGCCTTCTTTTCATACAATTGGGGACCGTAGCCAAGTTGCCAATAGCTAAGCTCGGTAGCATATCGCAGTTTTCTTTTGCTGTTACCCTTTCTTATAAATGCGAAAGAGAGTTAGTTAGACCTTTCGTTCTCAATAGAAGATTGAGCATTAGCGATTGGTATCTGAGTTGCGCACCCTGGTTTTATTTTATTTCTAAACTAGGTAACGTTTTTGTATTCCAGTCTTCAGTTTGACGGTCGCCGGCATCGTCACGGTCGCCATGTACTACGTGCAGAACTCCACCCAAAACTTAGTGATGTCCTGCATCTTTGAAGCTCTCACTTCGCTCGCCATCTCGCTCGTCTTCTGCGTGCTAGTCGACTTGTTCCCTACGAACCTTAGGTGAGCCAACCGATACACTTAGACCTTTTCTTCAAGCCAACATAGATGGTCAAAAAGTTATTTGATTATTCCAAATTGAGGCAACATATTTACTTATTCTTCATCGACGAATTTCAAGATCAATAACATCCTATAAATATCTGACTCCTCTGCTCTTACTGCATTGTGTATTTAGGGCGGTAAGTAAGAATTTGCGCGGGCGCGGGCTTTACTTCACACGAGTTCATAATTCTTGTACCGCCCGTAGTACACACAATGTTTTTCATCACACCTGTGATGCAAAAAGTAAATAAAACAATATATTTTCACAAAACTACTCTAAAATGGTCTAAATCAGGGATGACTTAATTTCATCATTTTCATAAAAGAAATCTCGGCGCGGCGCGCGGCGTGCGCCGGACCGCGCTAGTGCGACGTAATGTTGTATGAAAATCCTTAACGGCCTACTAGGACGTAATGACGCACCTACGGCGCGCATCACCGCAGCGAATTGGCGCACTTACCGAACATGTGTGATGAAAATAAAAATAAGAACTTTAACTCATCTAGGTACTGTTGTTTGAGTGAACGATTGTAGATTTGGAGTACCTTTTGACCGCCGTGATTTAATGCCCGTGCCGCCATCAACAAAAAATTACACCACGTAAATCAGAGCTTGCATATGAATGGCACAATTTTTACATTGTAATAACCAAATCAGAACCTTGTCTTACTTATCAGACTCCGGCGAAATGGTCAGGATATTTATTGTCGGACATCTGACATATCAGACTACGGCAGTCAAAAGGTTAAAAACGATGTTAATGTCAAATTCATAAAATACTTACAAGTTCGGTATAATATGTTATGGCTTGAAATAATAAGAATCGCTAAACTTGGACTGGAAAAAATGGAGATCAGTACTAGCTTAGACACAGATTCGGATATACGTTAGTAATGAGACTTTATTATCATAGGTAATTTCACCAGAGTTGAGGTGAATGATTACACACACATCCAAATGAAATACTAATTGCAAAAATGTAGTGAATGAATGAATTACTTGCATCAAAATATTGAAGCAAATCCCTTAAACAAACTTTTTGGTCCATCTTACAGTTACAGTAGCAGTTGGGTTTGCTGTCAGTACGGAAAAAGAACATTAATTTCAAATTCCCCGTTTTCCCCGTGTGTGTTTTACATGACATGTTGATGTGTGCGTGACCCGAGGGGCCGCACATAGTGTGCCACTAAGAGGGATAGACATAGTCACTTACTACTAAGAAGATACTTGTGTGTGTGGCACTTAGCCTTAGCATCTAACACACACACACACACACACAAAAAATAGTGGCACAGTGATAAGGACGGACGATTATCGTTCCTTTTCACTTCCACTAGTAAAAAGTTTCATAAGACCATCCCTTTCGTTCTTGCTATTATTATTACGTTGTCAAATCCATATCCATATTCTAAATCCATGGCGTGACCTCAACTCTCGTGGAACTATCTATACCCACCAATAAAGGTATAGAAACGTACATTGCTAGGCATAACAAGGGTTCAGATGTAGTAATAAAACTGTTTGTCCCAGGGTAATGGCTGCCGCACTATCTCTAACGGCGGGCCGAGGCGGCGGCTTGATCGGCAACCTCTCCTTCGGGTACCTCATCGACATCAACTGTGTGGTGCCCATCGCGCTCTTCTCATTCCTACTCTTCAGTAAGTATCAAAAGCTGTTTTACTTTGAGAAATAGAACTAGGAATCTCGTTAACACTCTTGCCAGAGTGGTTGTTCAAAGGTCCAGCTGTTGGTGGCAAGCATTACAGCACGTCGCCATTCCTCTCTGACGGCCCGCCCTCCTTGTGCATTTGTGCAGTCATGACGAGCCATTTACAGAGACAAATCCCCCCAATTTGCGAACTTCGGTGTTCGCGGTAGCAGGCCTGGAGCGACGTTACCTCGCGCCCCGAGGTTCGAGCGAGCAAAATCAGTGGTAACCACAGTAATGATTACCTATTTAAAGACCTCAAAGTGGACGACATATAGGTACTCTGTCTAACAATCTTGGCAGTTAAAAAAGATGGGAAACCAAGTTTTCTGTGGAAAGCCAACTCTTTACATGACAATAGATGCTCAGATGTTTGTGAACACCTTGGCCGATCAGATATAATCTGATAGCGACTGTAGCGTTGAAAATTTCCGGATTAAATCCCGCTTCTTTCGAAACAGCTTGTTTTATCCGATTTTTTTTGAAACAATGAAATTTTCCACTTTAATTTTCAACTCTAAACCAATTAGGTCTAATTTTCACTTATACCAGGAGAACGCGAAGTCACCAAGGAAAAATCAATTGAAACAGATGCCAAGGTGTGACAGTGACATCGATTATTTCTGTAAAAACCCGAAAAAAAAACGGAATAAAACGAAATGTTCATACATTCCCGAAAAAAATTTTTTTCAACGCTAAGCGACTGTACCTATTTCAAGCCAAGCTTGGCATGGTGTTTGCCAAATATGGGCTTTGTATCCAAAGGGATACTGGAAAGGAGACAATAAAAATAGCCAGTGTTTTTTAAAATTTATAGTATAAGAATTAATAGGCCTCTGGGCGGCAGGAGCTTAAGCATTTCAATAGGTGGGTGAATATTCGGCGTTTTTATTTCGTCATTGTCGTCTCGGTAATTATTGTAACAAGAGATGACTCTAAGGGCCGATTCAGACTAGAATGGCAGCGGCCGGCAGCGACTGACTCGTTTCGTCGCTCACGGCCTGACTGTTGTTGCTACTACTCACTTACTTACTCCGTTGGCTCAGCGACCCGAAGTGGATCTTGGCCTCCGACACGAGTTGGCGCCAACGCGCCCGGTTTTGAGTGATCTCCCAGTTTCCCGCGTTCAGGGGGCGAAGGTCCTTCTCTACCTCGTCCTTCCACCGGTACTTAGGTCGGCCAACCGGCCTGCGGCCGCTGGGCCGCCCCAGGTAGGGTCTCTTTACTGCCCTGTCACCTGGCATTCTTGTGATATGTCCGAGCCAGCGGAGTCTTGCAGATTTAATCTCCCCGATAATGTTTGGCTCCGCGACAATATCTTCCAGTTCTTGGTTCTTGCGGATTCTCCAACTGCCATCCTGCCTCTGCGTTGGCCCCAGGATTTTTCGGAAGACTTTCCTCTCGGCAACTAGGAGCTTATTTTCTTCTTTTAAGGTCAGAGTCCAAGCTTCACAGCCATGCATCAAGATTGGCTTCCATTTCGATTATAATCGCGGGACGACAATGACGAATTTGAGCTGTTCAAACGCTCAGAGAATCACCCATGTACATATTGCTGCCGACAATTAAATATTAACAGTGTATCTTCTTTTACAGTGGCTGCGTTCCTGTGCTTCTTCTTGCCAAAGACAGGCCAAGAGGCTCTGGACTAAGTGCCAAAGAGTGCCACCAACTAGTGACT
>JALPQI010009003.1:0-55774 GCA_025490895.1 Thaumatotibia leucotreta
CGAAACTTATGTACGGAATATCAGATGATATTTACCATTAGCTTTCGGTGAAGGAAAACATCGTGAGGAAACCTACATACATCCGCGAAGAAATTCAAAGGTGTATGTGAAGTTCCCAACCCGCTTAGGGCCAGCTATGCTATTCTCTTATTCACACATTCGACGCTGCGTTCGTCAACGAGCTCGACATCGAGACAGCCATGTCTAAAATCCTAGCTGTTTTATTTGACATTAGGAATCGAGGCTGTGAGCGAAGTTGTGGTCGAGTTCGTCGCTGTTTTTCGTTAGAGAATACGAAGTTCATACATTAAACGTCAAACTCTCGACGCAGTGTAGTTCCAGCTCACGCCGCATTCGTCGCCGAGCACTTGTGTCGTTTAAAGTACATTAGTGAATACCCTTTTTTAAGCTCGACGCTGCCGCAGCACTGACGCAGCGCTGACAGCAAGGCGGTTTCCTTAGAGAATAACACTGCAGCGTGGGGACTATAGCCCAATCCCTCTCATGAGAGGAGGCCTGTGCCCAGCAATAGGACATTATATAGGCTAAAGTACTATGTTACTCACCGATATCGCTGAGTAACACGCGTCTTGTTTCCTCCGGTGGCGTGGGTTTGGGATCCGGCACGGCGAGTCGCCGGCCCGGCGCGGACCGGATCGGCAGAGTCGGCATTATGGACTTCGACGGTAATGTGATCTGCAATGAAGATGCTATTCAAAACCGGAAAATGGCATGTCGGGCTATGCTCAGTGTTGGGTTTCGTAGTTATAGTTATTCAAAACGGTTTGGCCGATTATGGTCGAAATAATTTTATTTATAGTATTCATATTTTATCGAGCCACGGATCAAAAGTTAGGGGGGGTTGCATTATATTTTTTTTTTATTCTAGAGCGGTTATCTCTGAAAATATTAACTATAGAAAAAAACTTTATTTTGAGACCCTTATTATTTTTAAGAGGCCTATTCAATGATATCCCACACTATAGGATTACAGTAAAATAAAAAAATCACCCCCACTTTACTACCATTACTATTATTTTTTCTATATTTTATTCTACTTTGTCGGCGTGATTAATACCCAACTAGCAAAATTTCGTCATATAATCGTCGCGGAAACGTAACATATTCAGGCTTTTAGCTTATGAAATTGGTCATAAAAACGTAATAATTACGTTTATATAACGCGATTTGGGCCCATATTACTCAGCTTTTTAGCCATATAAAGGCTATTTAACTGAAACTGCCACCACTTATTAGACATATAATAATCATCGCCGTGACCACTTTATAGCTAAGTAGCTGTATAATAGCGACTTATATAGCTTTTATATGACTTTTAATCATATAAGAGCCATATAACCGTTGAGTTAGTTATAAATTGATCATATAATTGCTACTTATATGCCAAATTTGAGGAATAAAAGTGTCTAGCGAAACTAAACAGAAGACGGATTGACAACTTGCTCGTGCATATAATTTTGTTAGTGCTAGCTGGTGTAAACAAAATTAAATCACTTAATGCCGTTGAGTATGTTTTGACAGAGCTATCTAAATAATATATGACCATGTTATAATTGGCATTATAAATTCTACCTAATGCTGAAAATGTATTGCGAATACCACTTTACTGATAAAGTATACTATATTTAGTAGTAAATAATGAACGCGCCACTTTAATTATTAGTTATTACAATAAAAATTAAATAAATATTTTTAATTATTACGAAGGAAACTACTATATGACATGTATACGATTAACATATCATATAACTCCTATTTACTATTTTTTTTTTAAATGTAAGTACATTCAGACACGATGTAAAATTGTTCATGAATAAATAACTATCTAACTGCTTCGTATTAGTTCTTATACAGCAAGTTTAGTGGTTTAAGCGCCATGACACCTACAGGTAGATACGTTAATCATATAAAAGTAACAGCTGAAACCAAAAAGTTCTATAATAGCTATTATTTTTCCATTTACTCGAGCATAGGTCATATAAGATGTAATTATTCGACAAATAGTCAAGTAAGCGTCATGTAAAAGCAGGTTACTCAGCATTAATCTTATATGACTCTTTAGTCATAAAAGATGTCAAGATGCTGAATAAAACACTTTTATAAAACAAGATATATAATTAGCTGTTATATGACTTCATTCACAATAGTCATATAATAGCAACTGCGTTACGTTTACTCGACTTTTTCTCACAAGTCATAATTCAGCCATATAAGTTTTTGCTACTCGGTAAAAAAGTCATATAAGCGTTTTATAAATGTGTCTTTTTCAGCAACTTCTTATATGACTCTTAAGTCATATAAGAAAGTCGTATAAACGTGTATATGACATCTTATATGACTATTATGCTATTGCTGTATAAGTTGGCTTTATACGACAGGTACTGTGTAATTTGCGTTTATATGACTTTTATACGACATATTGCTGTATAAGCTGGCTTTATACGATAGGTACTGTGTAATTCGCGTTTATATGACTTTTATACGACTTATTAGCTGAGTAAGCTCGATGTTATACGACTGTTTTGCTAGTTGGGTATGTATACCTACGAATTGCAAATTTCGAGTACTAACAGCCAAAGAACTATGCTGCAGACAGACAGACGGATAGACTGACATGGCGAAATTAAAATCTACTATGAAACCCTATCAATGGTCGTTCCGTCTTTTGAAGGTTGACAATACGAGTCGAAAGCAACTGACAGGTCAAATGTCACGTTTTCAGGTATGAAGAACGTCCAGTATAACTCACTAAGGGCTTGTCCATTAATCACGTTATACTGTATAGGAGGAGAGGGGGTCAAGAAAAAATCACCAATTATCACCATAGGGGAGGGGGGGTCATCGGACAAATCACGTGTAATTTTTTGTTACTCTCGAATCTGTTGAACAGCATTATAACCAGTGAAAAAAATCTTTACTTGTTTATAAAACACTTTTTAAATAGTAAGTCTTCAAACTTCGCGAACATTTACCTCGTAGTTGGCAAAAAGGCACGTAAATTCAAGTGTTATTAAAATGACTCCTTAAGTTGGCAAAAAATTACACGTCATATTGGCTAGGGGGGGGGAGGGGGTCCAGAAAATATCACCAAGTATCACCATGGGGGATGGGGGGTCTAAAACAGGCCAAAATTTTATTATTTTATTATTATTTAATGGACAAGCCCTAACTAGGTCGTACCTTGTTGGCCAGGTACTGGTCGGAGCTCCACCGCGGCGACAGTGCACACACGTCGGTCTGCGCGCCCGAGTCGCGGCGGGGGCCGGACACTGGGGCGCCTGCTCTCAGCAGGCTACACTAGTACCTTGGTGGCCAGGTACTGGTCGGAGCTCCACCGCGGCGGGAGTGCACACACGTCGGTCTGCGCGCCCGAGTCGCGGCGGGGGCCGGACACTGGGGCGCCTGCTCTCAGCAGGCTACACTAGTACCTTGTTGGCCAGGTACTGGTCGGAGCTCCACCGCGGCGGGAGTGCACACACGTCGGTCTGCGCGGCCGAGTCGCGGCGGGGGCCGGACACTGGGGCGCCTGCTCTCAGCAGGCTACACTAGTACCTTGTTGGCCAGGTACTGGTCGGAGCTCCACCGCGGCGGGAGTGCACACACGTCGGTCTGCGCGCCCGAGTCGCGGCGGGGGCCGGACACTGGGGCGCCTGCTCTCAGCAGGCTACACTAGTACCTTGGTGGCCAGGTACTGGTCGGAGCTCCACCGCGGCGACAGTGCACACACGTCGGTCTGCGCGCCCGAGTCGCGGCGGGGGCCGGACACTGGGGCGCCTGCTCTCAGCAGGCTACACTAGTACCTTGTTGGCCAGGTACTGGTCGGAGCTCCACCGCGGCGGGAGTGCACACACGTCGGTCTGCGCCGAGTCGCGGCGGGGGCCGGACACTGGGGCGCCTGCTCTCAGCAGGCTACACTAGTACCTTGGTGGCCAGGTACTGGTCGGAGCTCCACCGCGGCGGGAGTGCACACACGTCGGTCTGCGCGCCCGAGTCGCGGCGGGGGCCGGACACTGGGGCGCCTGCTCTCAGCAGGCTACACTAGTACCTTGGTGGCCAGGTACTGGTCGGAGCTCCACCGCGGCGGGAGTGCACACACGTCGGTCTGCGCGCCCGAGTCGCGGCGGGGGCCGGACACTGGGGCGCCTGCTCTCAGCAGGCTACACTAGTACCTTGGTGGCCAGGTACTGGTCGGAGCTCCACCGCGGCGGGAGTGCACACACGTCGGTCTGCGCGCCCGAGTCGCGGCGGGGGCCGGACACTGGGGCGCCTGCTCTCAGCAGGCTACACTAGTACCTTGGTGGCCAGGTACTGGTCGGAGCTCCACCGCGGCGGGAGTGCACACACGTCGGTCTGCGGCCGAGTCGCGGCGGGGGCCGGACACTGGGGCGCCTGCTCTCAGCAGGCTACACTAGTACCTTGGTGGCCAGGTACTGGTCGGAGCTCCACCGCGGCGGGAGTGCACACACGTCGGTCTGCGCGCCCGAGTCGCGGCGGGGGCCGGACACTGGGGCGCCTGCTCTCAGCAGGCTACACTAGTACCTTGGTGGCCAGGTACTGGTCGGAGCTCCACCGCGGCGGGAGTGCACACACGTCGGTCTGCGCGCCCGAGTCGCGGCGGGGGCCGGACACTGGGGCGCCTGCTCTCAGCAGGCTACACTAGTACCTTGGTGGCCAGGTACTGGTCGGAGCTCCACCGCGGCGGGAGTGCACACACGTCGGTCTGCGCGCCCGAGTCGCGGCGGGGGCCGGACACTGGGGCGCCTGCTCTCAGCAGGCTACACTAGTACCTTGGTGGCCAGGTACTGGTCGGAGCTCCACCGCGGCGGGAGTGCACACACGTCGGTCTGCGCGCCCGAGTCGCGGCGGGGGCCGGACACTGGGGCGCCTGCTCTCAGCAGGCTACACTAGTACCTTGTTGGCCAGGTACTGGTCGGAGCTCCACCGCGGCGGGAGTGCACACACGTCGGTCTGCGCGCCCGAGTCGCGGCGGGGGCCGGACACTGGGGCGCCTGCTCTCAGCAGGCTACACTAGTACCTTGGTGGCCAGGTACTGGTCGGAGCTCCACCGCGGCGGGAGTGCACACACGTCGGTCTGCGCGGCCGAGTCGCGGCGGGGGCCGGACACTGGGGCGCCTGCTCTCAGTAGGCTACACTAGTACCTTGGTGGCCAGGTACTGGTCGGAGCTCCACCGCGGCGGGAGTGCACACACGTCGGTCTGCGCGGCCGAGTCGCGGCGGGGGCCGGACACTGGGGCGCCTGCTCTCAGCAGGCTACACTAGTACCTTGGTGGCCAGGTACTGGTCGGAGCTCCACCGCGGCGGGAGTGCACACACGTCGGTCTGCGCGGCCGAGTCGCGGCGGGGGCCGGACACTGGGGCGCCTGCTCTCAGCAGGCTACACTAGTACCTTGGTGGCCAGGTACTGGTCGGAGCTCCACCGCGGCGGGAGTGCACACACGTCGGTCTGCGCGCCCGAGTCGCGGCGGGGGCCGGACACTGGGGCGCCTGCTCTCAGCAGGCTACACTAGTACCTTGTTGGCCAGGTACTGGTCGGAGCTCCACCGCGGCGGGAGTGCACACACGTCGGTCTGCGCGCCCGAGTCGCGGCGGGGGCCGGACACTGGGGCGCCTGCTCTCAGCAGGCTACACTAGTACCTTGGTGGCCAGGTACTGGTCGGAGCTCCACCGCGGCGGGAGTGCACACACGTCGGTCTGCGCGGCCGAGTCGCGGCGGGGGCCGGACACTGGGGCGCCTGCTCTCAGCAGGCTACACTAGTACCTTGGTGGCCAGGTACTGGTCGGAGCTCCACCGCGGCGGGAGTGCACACACGTCGGTCTGCGCGCCCGAGTCGCGGCGGGGGCCGGACACTGGGGCGCCTGCTCTCAGCAGGCTACACTAGTACCTTGTTGGCCAGGTACTGGTCGGAGCTCCACCGCGGCGGGAGTGCACACACGTCGGTCTGCGCGCCCGAGTCGCGGCGGGGGCCGGACACTGGGGCGCCTGCTCTCAGCAGGCTACACTAGTACCTTGGTGGCCAGGTACTGGTCGGAGCTCCACCGCGGCGGGAGTGCACACACGTCGGTCTGCGGCCGAGTCGCGGCGGGGGCCGGACACTGGGGCGCCTGCTCTCAGCAGGCTACACTAGTACCTTGGTGGCCAGGTACTGGTCGGAGCTCCACCGCGGCGGGAGTGCACACACGTCGGTCTGCGCGGCCGAGTCGCGGCGGGGGCCGGACACTGGGGCGCCTGCTCTCAGCAGGCTACACTAGTACCTTGGTGGCCAGGTACTGGTCGGAGCTCCACCGCGGCGGGAGTGCACACACGTCGGTCTGCGCCGAGTCGCGGCGGGGGCCGGACACTGGGGCGCCTGCTCTCAGCAGGCTACACTAGTACCTTGGTGGCCAGGTACTGGTCGGAGCTCCACCGCGGCGGGAGTGCACACACGTCGGTCTGCGCGCCCGAGTCGCGGCGGGGGCCGGACACTGGGGCGCCTGCTCTCAGCAGGCTACACTAGTACCTTGGTGGCCAGGTACTGGTCGGAGCTCCACCGCGGCGGGAGTGCACACACGTCGGTCTGCGCGCCCGAGTCGCGGCGGGGGCCGGACACTGGGGCGCCTGCTCTCAGCAGGCTACACTAGTACCTTGTTGGCCAGGTACTGGTCGGAGCTCCACCGCGGCGGGAGTGCACACACGTCGGTCTGCGCGGCCGAGTCGCGGCGGGGGCCGGACACTGGGGCGCCTGCTCTCAGCAGGCTACACTAGTACCTTGGTGGCCAGGTACTGGTCGGAGCTCCACCGCGGCGGGAGTGCACACACGTCGGTCTGCGCGCCCGAGTCGCGGCGGGGGCCGGACACTGGGGCGCCTGCTCTCAGCAGGCTACACTAGTACCTTGGTGGCCAGGTACTGGTCGGAGCTCCACCGCGGCGGGAGTGCACACACGTCGGTCTGCGCGCCCGAGTCGCGGCGGGGGCCGGACACTGGGGCGCCTGCTCTCAGCAGGCTACACTAGTACCTTGGTGGCCAGGTACTGGTCGGAGCTCCACCGCGGCGGGAGTGCACACACGTCGGTCTGCGCGGCCGAGTCGCGGCGGGGGCCGGACACTGGGGCGCCTGCTCTCAGCAGGCTACACTAGTACCTTGGTGGCCAGGTACTGGTCGGAGCTCCACCGCGGCGGGAGTGCGCACACGTCGGGCTGCGCGCCCGAGTCGCGGCGGGGGCCGGACACTGGGGCGCCTGCTCTCAGCAGGCTACACTAGTACCTTGGTGGCCAGGTACTGGTCGGAGCTCCACCGCGGCGGGAGTGCACACACGTCGGTCTGCGCGCCCGAGTCGCGGCGGGGGCCGGACACTGGGGCGCCTGCTCTCAGCAGGCTACACTAGTACCTTGGTGGCCAGGTACTGGTCGGAGCTCCACCGCGGCGGGAGTGCACACACGTCGGTCTGCGCGCCCGAGTCGCGGCGGGGGCCGGACACTGGGGCGCCTGCTCTCAGCAGGCTACACTAGTACCTTGGTGGCCAGGTACTGGTCGGAGCTCCACCGCGGCGGGAGTGCGCACACGTCGGTCTGCGCGCCCGAGTCGCGGCGGGGGCCGGACACTGGGGCGCCTGCTCTCAGCAGGCTACACTAGTACCTTGGTGGCCAGGTACTGGTCGGAGCTCCACCGCGGCGGGAGTGCACACACGTCGGTCTGCGCGCCCGAGTCGCGGCGGGGGCCGGACACTGGGGCGCCTGCTCTCAGCAGGCTACACTAGTACCTTGGTGGCCAGGTACTGGTCGGAGCTCCACCGCGGCGGGAGTGCACACACGTCGGTCTGCGCGCCCGAGTCGCGGCGGGGGCCGGACACTGGGGCGCCTGCTCTCAGCAGGCTACACTAGTACCTTGGTGGCCAGGTACTGGTCGGAGCTCCACCGCGGCGGGAGTGCACACACGTCGGTCTGCGCGCCCGAGTCGCGGCGGGGGCCGGACACTGGGGCGCCTGCTCTCAGCAGGCTACACTAGTACCTTGGTGGCCAGGTACTGGTCGGAGCTCCACCGCGGCGGGAGTGCACACACGTCGGTCTGCGCGCCCGAGTCGCGGCGGGGGCCGGACACTGGGGCGCCTGCTCTCAGCAGGCTACACTAGTACCTTGGTGGCCAGGTACTGGTCGGAGCTCCACCGCGGCGGGAGTGCACACACGTCGGTCTGCGCGCCCGAGTCGCGGCGGGGGCCGGACACTGGGGCGCCTGCTCTCAGCAGGCTACACTAGTACCTTGGTGGCCAGGTACTGGTCGGAGCTCCACCGCGGCGGGAGTGCACACACGTCGGTCTGCGCGGCCGAGTCGCGGCGGGGGCCGGACACTGGGGCGCCTGCTCTCAGCAGGCTACACTAGTACCTTGGTGGCCAGGTACTGGTCGGAGCTCCACCGCGGCGGGAGTGCACACACGTCGGTCTGCGCGGCCGAGTCGCGGCGGGGGCCGGACACTGGGGCGCCTGCTCTCAGCAGGCTACACTAGTACCTTGGTGGCCAGGTACTGGTCGGAGCTCCACCGCGGCGGGAGTGCGCACACGTCGGTCTGCGCGCCCGAGTCGCGGCGGGGGCCGGTTGGGGCCCGCAGTACGGGCCGCCGGGATACTGGGACGCCGGCTTTTAGAGGCCGGGGGACGCGGTAGCCTGCTGGTCTGAAAAAAAAACTAATTTCATAGGCTCTCTTCTATTCTTATTCTCTTAGCCTATTGACTACCACTTGCACTTGTATACAATTTGACGACATCGATTTAAGCACTGGGTGCTTAGCCAAGATGCCAATCGCTAGCGCTTAGTAGCGTAACGTAGTTTTCCCTCACTGTCACTCTTTCATATTAGTGCGACAAAGACAGTTAGCTGCGATTAACGATGAAGCGCTAGCGATTGACAACTTGGCTAAGCCACCTGGATGCTTAGCCAAATTGCCAATCGCTAGCGCTCACTCTTGCATATTAGTGCGACAAAGACAGTTAGCTGCCTTTCGCTTACCGTTGACGTTTAAGCGCTAGCGATTGGCAACTTGGCTAAGCACCCTGGTCTCCCCGCGAGCTACTAAGATGCAATAAAAGAGACGGCGATACTCGCTCGGCGGTGATAACTGATAGCTGGGCGAGTATCGCCGTGTCTCTTTTATTTACACGGAAGTGCGTAGCTTTTGTTCGTTTTTTTAGCCGATAGTTCATAGCTTAGTTTCTCGCGGTGACACCAGTGCCTTACCCTTCTGATCTTTAAATTGTATCCAAGCTGAAAATTCTAATCTGAGGCGGATATTATACGATAACGATATCAAAAAAATCTTATAGTTAAACTAGTATGCATCTTAAAAGATCTAGTGTAAGTCTTAATATACTTATACAAATACAAATTACCTACAGTTGAATTTAAAAGATAGGAACTCGTACCAGATCTACTTTCGTTTTGTATACCGTTCGTGTTCGAAACAAAAGAAAATAATCGCAATTATTTTAACGATTAGGATCCTACTAACAAAGACACTTTCTAACAGAACTTACGAGGATAAAAGAGAAAGAAAATCTATAAACTAACCTGTACTGAAACGGATTAGGGCAAGTATTCCGCCTGGCATTCATATTGTTGTACAAATCGTCCTCCGAAGTACCACATTTCGAGATATCCCTCTCAGCAAACACCGAAAACCTATGCCCCAAGTGTCCAGTTTTGTGAAAACTGTCCACACTTTCATCCCTATGAAGGATATCCATACTTGAGCCGAGTTCGAAACTAGAGGACTTGGTATTATCGAAACTTAGGCCCCTGTTATATTCGCAGGTCAAACTGTCTACACTGTCTAGTCGTCTAGTGCTTGTGTTCGGACTGCGTTTGTAAAGAGTATTATCTGAGCGGTTATCGCAACTCTTTAGAATCCCTCTGCCTGGTAAATCCAAGCTTCCTTTGCTGTTGAACGCTACGTGCCGAATCTCTTTGTCATTTGGAAGAGACACTCTTTTGTTTTTCAGGCTACTGTCAGCTAGAACTCCTTGTAAAGCGCTGTTTTCTTGGTTCTCATTTTCTGCGTTTTCAGTTGTTTCTCCTGGTTGGAAATCGGGGTCTAGCGTATGGAATTTGATGAGGACTGGAGTGGAATGTGTTGTGGAGGCGGACGGAGGTCCCCATTGGTCCGTTTCTCGAATGGATACTAAATCCTCCTGTAGATAACAATAGCATTAGAATAGAAGTGTTCTGGCAGGGTCGCCATGTACAGGTACTACCTAATGATTTTATTTTAGTCAATCGTATTTCAGTTTACCCTATTGGACCTCTAAAAGCAACAGAAGGACTACTAGTAGCCTTTCTGTGACCATTGTACAGTCAGATACCGTACAACTACTCAGGTAAAAAAAGAGTAGAAATTTAAAAGTTAACACAATACTGAAGTCTCGTTCATATCAAATTAATCTAAAGAATACGGGATATGACAATGTTGGTACTTTTTAATTTCTTATATTTTTTGCAAGCCTATTTGTGTATAGTGCCATATATTTAGGATGCTGTACCGAGTAAAGTATTTATTTTAACGTTGGGTAGTATTAGAAAATATACGAATACGTACCTGCAAATTACTCATATCCTTAGACTCGTCAGTAGTAAATATGAGTTCTATATCGTCGACCTCCTCCGACTCGTTGCCGCTCGCGTTCTCCGTCTCTTTCTCGTCGACCCGCGGGTCTATGGGCGTGGTCACGCCCTCGCTGAATACCGAGTTGTCGCCTTCCGAGAGAGACCTAAATAATACATCACATTACTAAGTCCGAAAAGAAAGAGTAAAAAAATTGTAAATAAAATTACAGTACAATCAAGTTCATCATAAGCAGTGATCGGAACTATCGATGCAAAACTTTCACAAAACTTTTAAATTTACATTATGGGAACCCTTTAGCCAAACAAAATACGGATGTTACTGAAAAATCTGTATCCAATTCGATTGCCTATCTCGGAATCTTGAACTTACAATGTTTGGGTATGTAGATCTATATGTATTTTATGGATATATGTGCTAATGTACTTTTGCCTCCAAAGTTCCGATCACTAATCAAAAGTAAGGTCAATGCGGGTAAGACCGTCTATCGGGAAAAGTCCGTCTACCAACTGATTTCCACCCCTAACTCAACAATATAAGACGCATATGACGGACTTTTCTTACAAATAAAATATTACCCACACAGACCTTACTCAAAACTATGTGAGCGTTTTAGTAAAAACGTCTATAAACACTTTCCCCTTATTTATTTATAAATTATTTAGACGTTTATAAACGTCTTTTGACTTAGCAACCGGTAAGAATTGTTTGTCCTTTTTCATCTTATCTATATTTCTCTGACACTGAAAGGGACACACGATACATATCGGCTTGCTATAAGTTAGGAGACGTCTATGAATATGGGGATTTGTCACTTACCATAAGGTCGCTTTCTTAGGTAGCTTAATTAGCTTGTACATTTATAAGAATTACATGTTTAAACGCTCGTATGGCAAGCGGCAAAGTGGGAGTTGGGACGTTTTTACTAAACAGCTCACATATGTCCAAATGTCCAGACATTTGAAAACTAGAGCAGTAGGTAAATAGCACTTGAGTTCATAACACCATATTGGGATCCTATCACCAAACAAAACCGGCCAAGTGCGAGTCGGACTCGCGCGCGAAGGGTTCCGTACCATTATCAATTTATTATTTAAAAAATACAGTTAAATCAACCTACCTCAAAAACTATAGGAGATAATTTAATCAAACCAAAAATCGTTGATAGAGTTTATTAATGTGCTTAACATATATTTTTTTTAGAATTTTATATCGCGTAGTTTAAAAAATAGAGGGGGGGGGGACACATTTTTCAGACTTTGAGAGCTGGTATCTCGAAAACGATTTGCTTAAATAAAGATAAGATTTATAAACCTTCATATCATTTTTAAAGACCTTTCTAATAATACCCCACACGCTTATATACAACTAATTTTTTTTTTCTATCCCTCAGTTATATGTATGGAGGGCCCCCACCCCAATGGTTTTTTTTACAATTTAGTATCATAATCCTGTAGCGGTTCATACAACACATATCCTTACCAAATTTCGTTACTGTAGCATTCATAGTTTCCGAGTAAATAAGCTGTGACAGACGGACAGACGGACAGACGGACAGACGGACATGACGAATCTATAAGGGTTCCGTTTTGCCATTTTGGCTACGGAACCCTAAAAAAAAAAAAGAAACTCGTTTTCCTCACGTGTGAAAGTCCATCGGAAAAGGGAAACAATAATCACCTTGACATTGGCAAATTCACCTTGCTGTGGAAACAAGCAAGGAGTAAAGCCAGAAGGAAAAAAAAAAACACCATATTACGTAATATGGTGTTATAGGTACGTACCTACCGTAAAAATATAGGCACTTAATTTTAAAACTATAAATTGAGGTAAGTTAATGTTAAAAAAATACCTTAGAGCGCTTCTTTATTTTAGCTAATACTAGGTCCTAAGACTGAAAATGCTGGTGGGTACAACTTTATTGCTAGTTGGTAATGAATCTAGATGTTACTAGTTCCTCAGATCGTTTGAGGAGTAAGACCGCGCTGTTTCGTTATGCGATTAATAATTAATAATAATTTACTGATAAACAATATTCGATACATCACAATTATGTTGAAAATAGAAAGGTACATGTCCGAAAGATTTTTTCGCGGAACCTATAAAAACCGCGAGTGTGTGTAGGTACCGTCAGCTCCGAAAATACAGTTACTACTTTGATCCACGGATATACATTCAAAAATGTAGGTATAGGTACCTGGTACATATTTTTAGACGTGACTGTATTCTGTTATGGTGCGTTTAACCCAAAAGAGCATTCGCTGTTCTAGCGCCCGTTCTACGAAATCAACCAATCACGTTTTGTGTACCGATCGAATTTCGTAGAGTGGGAGGTTAGAACTGCGAATGCTCTTTTAGTTTAACCGCACCTTTATACTCTCATTCGTATTAAATTACTTGAACTTTGTTGACTGAAAATACCCGTTGGGATAGAAAGTGTGCATTCCATATTTTCTAATAAAATAATAAAGCAGTTTGAACTCATACAAAGTTAAAACTGGAAAACTCAATAAGAGGATCTCTTGGGAAATTACGACTTCGTTGGTAAGGTCACCGTGAATAAAAGTTGGAAAAATGTAGGTAAACAAACATTGTACCTTCAGGTAAACTGTTTAATAAAATTTCTGCGTCTTGAAATGTGACCCTTTTTAGTATAACGATTCACTTTATTGATTACTATAAGAACGCTTAAGATAAATTACATGAAGATACAAGCTAATTTCGTCCTTATGCTTAGTGACAAAGTGGGAGGTTTTTTTTTTATTTTTTTATTCCACGTCGGTGGCAAACAAGCATACGGCCCGCCTGATGGTTTTCAAAAAGAGACATATATACTTGTACCACTTATCAATTTGTCAGCCTCCGTAACCTAGTTGGTAGTGACCCCGCCTACGAAGTCGGAGGTTCCGGGTTCGAATCCCGGCGAGGGCATTATTTGTGTATTTATTTATCACAAATATTTGTTCCTTGGTCATGGGTGTGTATACCTATGTTTAAGTATCTATATGTATCTATCTATTATACATAGCGTCGCCTGGTACCCACATCACAAGCCTTAATTGAGCTTACCTGACTACGTACATTTCTCGTACATATTTTCTCATTGACATGCCCATTGAAAATTCGGCCGTATCATAACAAAATAAATAGCACCCGCCAGGATGTATGCTTCCTAGCGGTGACAGATTAACACCGTTTTCTCGTCTCGTACGTGTAGTACATTTTTTTTGATTAGCATACAATTTCGTACATTTCATGTACATTTTATTGCTGTTAGTTTGAATACTGTACGACACCATGTCACCGCCAGGAAGTATGACACTACGCATAACTAATGGGATAGCCTGATGATGTTTGTACACCCAGCTAATGACAAACTTTATAAACAGTATTCTGTTGTTCTCTTGTTCATAAATAAAAGATAACTTACCTTAAACTCAAATTATCAACATCCAAATTCAGCGTGTCCTTTCTCCGACTCCGCTCCACATGTTCCTTCACAACCAAGTTCTCCTCAGATGTGATGCGCACCTGCACATCAAACTTATCTGTCTTCTTAGCGTCACCCTCATTCGGTACTGCCATCTTCACACTCTCACACACCGTGTTCACTCTACTCGCCTTAATATGTTCCGTATCCTCAAAATGCTCTCTATGGTCTTTATAATGAAACGTTGCCTCTGGGTCCTTTTTCTCTGTATCTTTATCTTTCTTGTCTTCAACTGTTGAACCACTTTTGGATGTGGTGCTCGAAAATTCTGCACCGTCTTTCAAAGTTCTGACTTTTATTTGAACATCAAATTTGGATAAAAGTTCTAGTTTTGTTTTGAAACTTGGCTGATTCTCTTTAGGCTCCTGTTTATAGCTAATTAGGCTCGATGATTCCTGTATTGGTGATGGCTGATCTACTGATGATTCCTTTTCGACTTGTGAAACTTGTTCAGCAATGGGTGAATGATCGGAATATTCTGCAGATTTCACTTCTTCGTGAAAGGTGTCTGACACAACTAATTCCTCTGGCACATATTCAGGATCTGGCTCCAGTGTCTCTACAGTACTGTTTAGGTCACTGTTCACAGTCTTAATTACCACTTCACTTCCACTATAATCATCTACATTCTGAGTGTGAGGGCTGTATGTCACTTCTAACTTCACTTTTTGAGAACCCAAATCTTCCGGATCAGAGTCTATTATTTTACGCCTTAGGATGTGATTTTCCAAGGTTAGTTTCTCTATAACATCAGCATACTCTATGCAATGAGAGTGCTGCTCGTATTTCTGCTTGAGCTCCTTCAATTCGTTTTTTGATATTTCCAAAGCTGTCCGTAAAGACACCACTGTTTGGTGCAGAGCCCTCACAGTGTCCAGATGCACAGTCCCGGCCGGGACTGCCTCCAGCCTGCCGCTATCCATTCCTTAATACCCACCGTGGCTCCAATCGACAGCATCCCATACATGACTATAGTTATCTTCCAAACACTTCAGTTTACAAGCTCGGAAGCCTCCATCGCCCTGCTGATATTATCAGACCTTTAAAAAACAAACAAATAATAACTTCACAATAATCCACATTAAACTGTCACAAAATCGCACTTTGAGATTACTTACGATTGACCTAATTTCATGTTCGGTAATGCGATCATCGGGGACGATACACGACGCATTTTTAGATGCTTATCGTGTCTCGTACTGGTTCCGAGATTCACCAACGTACCAAGGCACAAGTGGGGCATGCAATCGATAAAACAACTCGACCCAGGCAGAGCTAATTAAGCTTTCAAAGCCCTCAAAAGTTAGTTCGGCGCGGCGCACAGGTGGTACGGACAGCTGATAAGGTTTCAACACGTAAGGTTGTAATTAAGTCGGGATATTATCTTTGAATCGCTTGTTCAAGGTTGTAGGATATATGTATAGTTATAAGATACTTGAAAAATCTCTCGGTTCAGTCCTTGTAAACAAATCAATAATCCAATTTGCTGTTCGCGGGCGCAAATGTAATGGAGAAAGTACTATGCTCCTTCCTTGTCTGCTTCTGTCAGTTAGACAACTTTATACGCGATCGGGGCTGTTAAATTCTGTGCTTAAATAGCTTAAATAATCTCCGATTTTTTTTCCATGGTCACATTCACTTAAATGTCAAGTGTCAATGTCATTGTCATCCTCAAATTTCGACCGTATTGCTCTTAACCTAAAAATATATATTTTGTTATTATTTCTAATATTTATCTCATTAACAAAATGTTATCTGTTATTAACGTTTGTAAAAACGTTTATACGAATGCGTTTCTAGTCCAACAAATAAGATACAAGTCCAAAACACATTGGGTAACAGACTTTTACTTTATAACAATGTTTTGCCAACTTTTAATACAAATATTTAAAAATGTATGTGATATATCCTTCTAGGCTAAACTAAAAAGGAAAACTAGTGCAAAATACAAGGCTCAGAATCATTTCGATGAGTTCTACGGGTCTGTGTTCGGCGAGAAATGGCTTCCTATGAAGGAAGCTATGCTGCGGCGCTCCAAGTATGTTGCTGTTGTCAACAACTACGGAGACACCGAAGAAACTATTGATTTCCTTAAACAGAGAGGTAAATAACTATAAGTTTCTAGTAATCCATAAAAATCATGTCTTTACTGCGACCATAATATAATATGGACGTCTAACACCAGCTCAAAAATGCCCCCAAAAGCAATTGTTCAATTGTACCAAGATGGGCTGGACATATTCTTAACACCGCCCATATTTCGGCGCAACATCTTTGACAATCAAAACTTTGATGGACCAATCATAACTATTTTTTATTGGTGACTTAAGTTTTTATAGGTTGATTTTACAATTTATTACCATGATGCATTGAAGAGAGGGTGGCACTTCTCAACTAAAATTCAAGACCGTTTTTGAAAGGCAATTTAGTGTGGCGTGTGCCTTCCATGTTTTATTTGTTTGGAGCCTCTTTATTAAATGCAATTTCGTAAAAACAAAAGAACATCCACAAAAAATGCTAAAGTTATATATGTGGGGCATCTACCACTTCAGATTGCATTTTATAGTAACTTAATCAGATAAAAGATTTGGGTACCTAGTTTAATATACAGGGATATGATATGCCCAAGAATTTAATACAACTATCACCTTCAAATGACTCACACTCATCATCATCATGACTTAAAGTTGTTTATGATTGTTGTAGTAAAACATATTTTACGATCTATTCCAGGTGCACATTGCCTCAAAGCTCTCATGACAGCACAGCAAGAGTTTCACAAGAAGTACCCTCCCACACCCACACAGACAGACTCCCGGACAGACAGCAGCCTCGAACAGTACACTGCCAAAGTACAGTCAGATGACATATCCAGCATATACCCACAAAACAACATGCCAGAGAAGCTGGAGCTTAGTGAAATGACAATCAGGAGTAATGAAGAGGAGGAAGAAGTTAAAAAACAGTGAGTTTAACAAATTAAATAAAATAAGCCAGGGATACTTTTAACAGGATAATTGTACAGTAGAATTTTGAAATAATATAATTCGCTGCTCCAGTTTGATGTGTGTGTGCATATATTTTTGTTGACATTTTAAATAGATTTGGGAGTAGATGACTAGAGGAATGATGACCAATTTATGCCCTTAATTGGTATCTACTATCACACATATATTCCTGTCCCGTTTGCTCAAGGCAGCCACGCCAATGAAGAATTTAGGTTTAGGCTACCTACTGTATTTCTGTATTTTTAGGGATCTATTTCAAAGTTCTTATTATGTGTTTAGAATACTCAGCAACAGAATGAACAGGGAATGAACATGGGGGCTGAGGGAAGCCCCAAAAACGATGGGCAGATGACTTAGCAAAAATTGTTGGCAAAAACTGGTTGGAGACTGCAAAGATGAGAGACAAAAGGAGGCTATTACCCAACAGGGATCAATGCATTTGAAAAATAAAACCTTTTCAAAACTGTAAATTAATATAATTCAACTTAAGCATTGAGAAAATAAAGCTTTAATAATAATAAGTATTTGGATAAAGTAATCTATGCAACTATATGTAAGCCTTGAAACAATTGTGTGAACTTATTATGAAACTAGTTACACGCTCGTTTCATAAAAACACGCTCGTGTTTTGATGCCTCTCATTACGTGCGGTTGGTGGGGCCCTTACAGATACACTTCGACCCATTGGGGGCTCTTGTGTAATAAAACATGCGGTTACATAAAGTACTATTATTCCCATTCCTCCAGATCGCCAAAACCGACAACCCTACAGGAGTCCCTAGCGGGCGCCCAGTTGGACATGTCCCGGATCATTGACCCGTCCATGGGTGTGACGTCAGAGGCTCTGTACCAATATGTGCCGGCCACACAGCTGGCGGGCATGGACGATTGGGTACCGGAGTCCTTGCACTACTCTTATTATACCAGTAAGTTTAATGTTTAAACCCTTTATAGTGCACCGGTCTCAAAACCGATTACCCTAGAGGAGTCCCTAGCAGGCGCCCAACTGGACATGTCCCGGATCATTGACCCGTCCATGGGCGTGACGTCAGAGGCGTTGTACCAATACGTGCCGGCCACACAGCTGGCGGGCATAGACGATTGGGTACCAGAGTCCTTGCACTACTCTTATTATACCAGTAAGTTTGATATTTAAACCCTTTATGGTGCACCAGTCTCAAAACCGATTACCCTAGAGGAGTCCCTAGCGGGCGCCCAACTGGACATGTCCCGGATCATTGACCCGTCCATGGGCATGACGTCAGAAGCTCTGTACCAGTACGTGCCGGCCACCCAGCTGGCGGGCATGGACGATTGGGTACCGGAGTCCTTGCACTACTCTTATTATACCAGTAAGTTTGATGTTTTAACCTAGATAAAACTTATGGAATCGGTAATTGAGCTCACCGTGGGACTAGGTCGATTTGAATAAGATGTCCCAACACAAAACAGAAAAAACAGTAGAAGCGTAATGTAAGCGCAGCGCGTGTGGCAATAGTAAGCAGCGCAAGGCTTACCTGCACAAAAGTTAACCACAGTAGGCCGTCAGTTCTCTAAGCGCGCTCACGTGAGATCGTTTTCGAAAAAATCCGAAAAAGAATGTGCAAATATGCCTTTTTGTGCCGTTTTGGGATGTAAAAGTAACAGCCAGAAGTCAAACCTCACCAATGAAGGTATTTCATACCACCGGAAATTCTTAATTTGTTAATATTTTAATATTTTCTAAAATATTTCGTCTCCCGCAAGATGTTTGTACTACACTAAATAAGAAACAACTTTATATGCCAATAATAAGGTCGTTTTTTATTTGGCATAAAACTATGGAAATTTCTAGAATTTCGGAACGATAGGCTGAGTAGCGGCCAATGCGAGGAAAGGGTCCAAAAAGGTATCGATATCGATATTTTATTTCGTTGATATACCTACTTTAGTTGTCTTGAGCCGATTAAGTGAAAAAAATTTAAACATGTTCTCTATAATCTTTATTTATTTAATCGGGTTTCCGACTGTCATCATCATCATCTCAACCTTTTGCTGCCAGCTGCTGAGCGTAGGCCTATGTATCATCATATTATAATACTTATTGTTGATATTAAGGTTTCGTGGCCAAATCATAGTTTCGCCATGTCCGCTCGACTGTCATCGTCATCATCTCAACCTTTTGCTGCCAGCTGCTGAGCGTAGGCCTGCATGTCATCATACAAGACTACTACCTTACCTACTGCTTAGTATAGATCCCCACATCCTCATATTATAATATTGTGAATGTTAAGGTTCTATTGTCAAATTATAGTTTCGCCATGTCTGCCCGACTGTCATCGTCATCATCATCATCATCATCATCTCAGCCTTTTGCTGCTAGCTGCTGAGTGTAGGTCTGCTTATCATCATATTATAATATTGTAGATATTAAGGTTTCGTTGCCAAATTATAGTTTCACCATATCCGCCCGAATGTCATCGTCATCATCATCATTTCAGCCTTACTGTGAGCATGAGCATTTCCTACTATTATAATATTGTGGGTGTGAATTTTAAGGTGCCGTTTCCAAATTATCGTTATCATTGTCTGCCCGACTGCCCATCTGTCTGTTCTTAATTATTCAAAAGGTTATGAATTCATTATTTGTTATATATTATTATTTTATTTGTTATTATATTTGTTTTATTTAAAAATGCTCCGCTATCTAAAATTATATAATATAAAAGTGCTCCTTTCAATGTCAAAGTGATTACTTACTTACTTTTAATGTCAAAGTAATAATATCACTTTGACATTAAAAGAAGCACCATTAATTTTAGTTACACCCTGGGTAAATATGAGTTCCGTAAAAACCAAAGCAAATCGAAGAAATGTACTTTTTCATCACACTTGCTTTGTAAGCGCCCCATTGCTTGCATGCATCGCGGGAGTATTCCCTAGGGAGTTATAGAAAAGTTGGTACGTCATTTAATATTTTGTCTTAAAACAATTTTTTTTGCTTGTGATGAAAAACATTGTATGCATCACGGTCGGTAAGCGAAATACTAACTCGAGTCATTAAAATATAACACTCTAGTTAGTAATACCGTAATTACCTGCCTAGACGCCCAATGTACTATTACTTCATATATATATATAATTATATATATTTTTCTCAAACATGCAATGAAATGTTGTAGTTACGTGCCTAAAAAGCGGCCGGGAAGTACCTCGTTGCCGGCAAGTGCCTCTTTTTAAATTTTCATTTGACATAGGGTTGTGACCTGGCATCTTGGCTTTTAGCCAATAATTATCTGTAAGTAATATTAGTATAAAAAAAATGTTGGCTAATTGTTGCAGTTATAATTAGGTATTTAAATTATATAATTTAATATATGTACAATAACTACTCAAAATAATGTTTAAAAAGCAGTATTATACAGTGCGATCCGTCGGCCCCAATCACAGCATGCGATTAATTGGACCCAACAAACCGCATCGTCTAATACCGCTTTTTAAAAGTAAAAATTTGCACCTTTCAAACATGTCACCTTAATGTCAACTTAAAAAAAATGAGGCGTCGGTGTCGTATTTGATTTTTAAGGCAGTATAGCTTAGTGCTTTCGCCTGTCCACAAGGACTAAAAATATAAAAAAAAAATATTTGACTTTTGTTGTGTTTCAATTATGTAATTGACTTATAACTTCTTAGAATGAAGATATTTTTTTTTTATTTCATTTCATTGCATTGGTTGCCGTCCGAATACTATCCGGCCTCGCTTCGCTCGGCCGTCTACATATATTCGGCCGGCAACCAGTCACTTCGCGGCCTCGGTAGTAATGTACTATTATCAATATAATACCGACTCTTGCACAGCACTATGACGCTCGTTAGCCATAACGTGCAAAAAGCAGCCTATCTCTTTTACTCTTGGGAAATGCCACTTATGTGGGAGAGAGAATAAGGATTCGCCATCTATTGGGGAGTTGCTGAACTATTGAGTTTTAGTTATAAACAGAGTTAATGCTACTCGACGCTAGATGGCAACACTCTCTTTGCAAGTTAGTAGTAGCAAGCGAAACGTCGTAAGTAATAAAACGAGTTGTATAATTTTGCTTTTGTCGCATTCGAAATAAAGTTTATTTTTGTATAAGATTTTATAACCAATAAGTTTTCAGATACTTCTGTGTGCATGCTTGCGCCAGTGTGAGTGTGGCGACATCGGTTCTCTCGAGAATCGGGGTATAAGCCGCTTCTACGTTATTTTTGTTCTGTGTGTCCCAAGATATTTATAGATTACAATGCTTTTGCTAAAATTAGCCTAGTTGTTTGTTTAGCCTTCTAGAGAGAAATGAATCAGTTCTATCAAATTGGCGAACACTTTATTTATAGGTATTTTGTATTTTCTATGGTAAATAAATTAAAAAAAAAAACAAAAAAAAAGCAAAAAACTCTACCTCCATAGACTTGTACTCGTGAAATCTTATTTCTCTAATATTTTATTAATTTGGAACCTAGCCCCTTTTTCACAAACGTCTCTTTACTTATTGGCTTGCTAAGTCAGGAGACGTTTATAAATAGACCCCGGTATCGGAGGTGCAAAATGATAGCTGTCAAGTTGTTACTTAGGGATAGGTAAACTAATTTTGTGATGTCGATATCGATACTCGATTTTTTGTACAATAATTTTTTTATGTACAGTGGCGTTCAGAATTTATGAATGAATTCATTCATAAACTGTCCATGCAATTTTGAACCCTACTGTACAAGGACCATTTATTTGTATAGTCGTCATTTTAGCGTATCTATGATAATAATTAACATTTAATACTCGATTTTATGTACAATTATTTTTTTTACGTACAAGGACCATTTATTTGTATCCCTTTTTTTGGGATCTATGATAATAATTAACATTTAATACATAAATCATTACTATTACAATACAAATGTCTGGTTGCTATTACATTTATTGTTTCGAGTTGCACACCATTGAATAAAAACTTTTGAGATATTAAATACTTAGACAGATAATTATAGATAGTCAAAGTCATCTTACAACGATGTCTTCGATTATTTAGCCGTGTTTACGAGTGTATTCGACTAAAATATTTTATACAATAGAAAGTGGAGTCACTTCTTGCTGAACACCCTAAACTTCAAAAATGAATGAAAAACATTTATTTTACTATACGATTTTCAGAATACGCATAATTTCCAGATGTTGTTATATAAAAAAGCACATGGATTCAAATTGCCATCAAGAGAAAATCAACAACGTATGTTCTACTAATATTGATTATTTAATAAAGGATATTCCATTCCAATATTTGTAATCTTGCATATCTTGCATTGCAACTCAATCTTGTATGAAAACACTCATAAAAAAAGAAAAAATAATAAAACCAATCAAACTGTAACCGAGATCTGCTTAAGTTTTTCGTCAGTTGTAACATACTTTGGACCAAATTCGAAAACCCAAACTTCAGAAGGTTCATCGACAATTGCCTCAATAAAAAGTATGGCGATGTTACATAACATTAAATAAATATTTTGTTGATTTTGTAATTATATAGTCCTAGTTTATATCGTAAATAGGTGCGTTTAATTAAAGTCTTAGCTTATTATTACGGTAAAGAAAAATTATCGATATGTAACTTAAATTATCGACATCACAAATATTTTTACCCCATCCCTAAGAACTTGACAGCTACCATTTTGCACCTCCGATACCGGGGTCTATTTATAAATAAAAGGGTTATTGTTTAGCGTAGATTGTCCATTAAGGGTCCACGGAAAGAACATGTCTAGTCAATACAAATTACAGAAGGAAAAACCATCTTACCTTTAATAGAATAAGGTGTGAATTAGCCCTGATTTTTTAATGCACTGGACATGTTTTTTTTCCGTGGACCCTTCATATGCCTTTCTAAAATTATGAAAACACTTATTTCTATATTTTCAGAAGATAAAGACTTCCCCTTATCAATAGAGCCAGAAACAGAATTCAGCTTTCCAGAACACCTCAAAGTGTACACGTATGAGATGGGCAGCGAGTGGAACATGTTCCCAGAACCAAAGAGATGTAGCACAAGTAAGTACTCATCAGCTTAGAGAGGCCTCCCATCTGTCGACGGCAATGACCCTATCAGACTACAAGGCCCCTGACTTCGTAGCGGAGATGAGATGGCTGGAGCTATCCTCAGAACAATAAATGGCAATTTGTAGGAAAAGCTAAGAATAAATATTTAACAAGTAGTAAGGTCGAGGAATTTAATTTCCTACCCATTTCGTACCTTGTCATAGTAGCTATAATATGACAGTCCTAGCAGCTTTCATATTGATTGTCACTGTGACAAGGTACGAAATGGGTAGGAAATTTAATTCCTCGAGTGTACCATCCTCGAGCATCTACTTTTCAACTTGGAGAATAGTAGATTGTGTCACAAGGGATCAAAATGGTATATTTCCGGCGTGGGCGTATATTAAATCCTGAATGGAGCGACGGATTCCACAATTGAATCCCGACCGTAGGGAGGGATTCTAAAGTGGAATCCTGAGCGTAATGAAGGATTCAAGCGTTAACGCCCAAGACAAATAATTTTGATACCGTGTGACACATACTGCTTTTCACACCACCTATGAGAAAAATAAAAGATATATCACATATTTCATATTTATGCAAATAGTCGATTCTGAAGAAATTTTTATCAATTATGAACGTATATTTATTTTCATATTTCATTGTAATTTTTTAGGCTGGCAATAGAAAGTCCTTGAACAGAAAAGTGCCACTTTGATCTTTGCCTAGTAGGGAAGAAAAGACCCGTATTCGAATAGTTGGTGTGAAAAAAAATCGTTCATGTACCTATGTGTGTCAGGATCTGCTTTATGTGTTGCAACTTGCATCTCTCAACTGATCCTCCAGAAGCGTAGTTGTTAGTTACTCTGTTTATTTTATTTTTTAACCTGATTATGGTTATCTATTATAATATTACGTGTATCGTTTCATCTATACATCACAAGCTTTAATTTTCTGGATACGTGAAACTAGGTCAGTTTGTTGATAGTTCCACTTGTTGTTGACTTTTTACTGACGAAATCCGCCAGTCTATACTAGTATACTCATAAATATTCCTAGATTATTTTTAGCAGGAATCAGAGACTGATATAATTAGATATCGACATTGATGTTATCGATAGGTCTAAATTCTAAAAGCTAGGTAGTAGGTAGATAAATAAATAGATGAAATGATGTATTTAATAGAAATAATGAAATGATGTATTAAAAAAAAAAATTGTGTCAGCGTAGGAAATCATTGCAGGACCTAACTGTATTTTACACAGTTAGCATCTTTATACCTTTAGGTATCGATGTTTCCTTTTCTCAATCCCTGGATCGCACGTGGTTTTTTAAATGTTTGTGGTAATCTTTAACCCGGCGACATTGACATTAGTTCTATTTTTTTAACGGTGAATTTGGCATTTCACTGTGCTCTGTCACTTTACAAGTTACTTCCAGTATTGTACGTTTGAAAGCAGGTTTCTTCTGTCACTTTGCAGTCCTAGAACTCCTAAGTAATTATGAAATGCCATAACATATCAAGTTCAAGTAGTGAACGCGGCAATTTCACTTACCTATGTTATGTCAACATTTCATTGCAAGATTCATCATCATCATCATCATCTCAGCCATAAGACGTCCACTGCTGAACATAGGCCTCCCCTCTGGACCTCCACAAATACCGGTTAGATGCGACCTGCATCCAGCGTGTCCCGGCGACCTTCACAAGGTCGTCTGTCCATCTTGTGAGTGGACGTCCTACGCTGCGTTTGCCTAGCCGTGGTCTCCACTCGAGCATTTTTCGACCCCATCGACCATCTGCTCTGCGTGCAATGTGGCCTGCCCATTGCCACTTCAGCTTACTAATCCGGAGGGCTATGTCAGTAACTTTAGTTCGCCTACGGATCTCCTCATTTCTGATTCGATCACGCAGAGAAACTCCGAGCATAGCGCTCTCCATAGCTCTTTGAGCGACTCTGAGATTGCAAGATTGAGAAAGGTTAATGTTGTGCATTTCTAGACGTATTCAACTACTACCCCATGGACGGAGGCAGCGTGCTGGCCGTACTCGCGCTGTGCCTGTCCGGCGGCGACCGCGTACTTGATCTGTGCGCGGCACCCGGCGGCAAGTCGCTTCTGGCGCTACAGACCCTCCTACCCGACGTCATACTGTGCAACGACGCGTCTGTCTCCAGGACTGACAGGTAGCCGGCTATTGTTAGCTTGTCAGAAGTATTCAACTACCCCATGGACGGCGGCAAGTCGCTTCTGGCGCTACAGACGCTCCTACCCGACGTCATACTGTGCAACGACGCGTCTGTCGCCAGGACTGACAGAGAGCGGCTATTGTTAGCTTGTCTGAAGTATTCAACTACCCCATGGACGGCGGCAAGTCGCTACAGACGCTCCTACCCGACGTCATACTGTGCAACGACGCGTCTGTCTCCAGGACTGACAGGTAGCCGGCTATTGTTAGCTTGTCAGAAGTATTCAACTACCCCATGGACGGCGGCAAGTCGCTGCAGACGCTCCTACCCGACGTCATACTGTGCAACGACGCGTCTGTCTCCAGGACTGACAGGTAGCCGACTATTGTTAGCTTGTCAGAAGTATTCAACTACCCCATGGACGGCGGCAAGTCGCTTCTGGCGCTACAGACGCTCCTACCCGACGTCATACTGTGCAACGACGCGTCTGTCTCCAGGACTGACAGGTAGCCGACTATTGTTAGCTTGTCAGAAGTATTCAACTACCCCATGGACGACGGCAAGTCGCTACTTGCGCTGCAGACGCTCCTACCCGACGTCATACTGTGCAACGACGCGTCTGTCTCCAGGACTGACAGGTAGCCGACTATTGTTAGCTTGTCAGAAGTATTCAACTACCCCATGGACGGCGGCAAGTCGCTTCTGGCGCTACAGACGCTCCTACCCGACGTCATACTGTGCAACGACGCGTCTGTCTCCAGGACTGACAGGTAGCCGGCTATTGTTAGCTTGTCAGAAGTATTCAACTACCCCATGGACGGCGGCAAGTCGCTGCTATCGCTGCAGACGCTCCTACCCGACGTCATACTGTGCAACGACGCGTCTGTCTCCAGGACTGACAGGTAGCCGACTATTGTTAGCTTGTCAGAAGTATTCAACTACCCCATGGACGGCGGCAAGTCGCTGCTATCGCTGCAGACGCTCCTACCCGACGTCATACTGTGCAACGACGCGTCTGTCTCCAGGACTGACAGGTATCGGCTATTGTTAGCTTGTCAGAAGTATTCAACTACCCCATGGACGGCGGCAAGTCGCTGCTATCGCTGCAGACGCTCCTACCCGACGTCATACTGTGCAACGACGCGTCTGTCTCCAGGACTGACAGGTAGCCGACTATTGTTAGCTTGTCAGAAGTATTCAACTACCCCATGGACGGCGGCAAGTCGCTGCTATCGCTGCAGACGCTCCTACCCGACGTCATACTGTGCAACGACGCGTCTGTCTCCAGGACTGACAGGTCCGGCTATCGTTAGCTTGTCAGAAGTATTCAACTACCCCATGGACGGCGGCAAGTCGCTTCTGGCGCTACAGACGCTCCTACCCGACGTCATAGTGTGCAACGACGCGTCTGTCTCCAGGACTGACAGGTAGCCGACTATTGTTAGCTTGTCAGAAGTATTCAACTACCCCATGGACGGCGGCAAGTCGCTTCTGGCGCTACAGACGCTCCTACCCGACGTCATAGTGTGCAACGACGCGTCTGTCTCCAGGACTGACAGGTAGCCGACTATTGTTAGCTTGTCAGAAGTATTCAACTACCCCATGGACGGCGGCAAGTCGCTTCTGGCGCTACAGACGCTCCTACCCGACGTCATACTGTGCAACGACGCGTCTGTCTCCAGGACAGACAGGTAGCCGGCCATTGTTAGCTTGTCAGAAGTATTCAACTACCCCATGGACGGCGGCAAGTCGCTGCTATCGCTGCAGACGCTCCTACCCGACGTCATACTGTGCAACGACGCGTCTGTCTCCAGGACTGACAGGTAGCCTGCTATTGTTAGCTTGTCAGAAGTATTCAACTACCCCATGGACGGCGGCAAGTCGCTGCTGGCGCTACAGACGCTCCTACCCGACGTCATACTGTGCAACGACGCGTCTGTCTCCAGGACTGACAGGTAGCCGGCTATTGTTAGCTTGTCAGAAGTATTCAACTACCCCATGGACGGCGGCAAGGCGCTGCAGACGCTCCTACCCGACGTCATACTGTGCAACGACGCGTCTGTCTCCAGGACTGACAGGTAGCGGCTATTGTTAGCTTGTCAAAAGTATTCAACTACCCCATGGACGGCGGCAAGTCGCTTCTGGCGCTACAGACGCTCCTACCCGACGTCATACTGTGCAACGACGCGTCTGTCTCCAGGACTGACAGGTAGCCGACTATTGTTAGCTTGTCAGAAGTATTCAACTACCCCATGGACGGCGGCAAGTCGCTTCTGGCGCTACAGACGCTCCTACCCGACGTCATACTGTGCAACGACGCGTCTGTCTCCAGGACTGACAGGTAGCCGGCCATTGTTAGCTTGTCAGAAGTATTCAACTACCCCATGGACGGCGGCAAGTCGTTGCTGGCGCTACAGACGCTCCTACCCGACGTCATACTGTGCAACGACGCGTCTGTCTCCAGGACTGACAGGTAGCCGACTATTGTTAGCTAGTCAGAAGTATTCAACTACCCCATGGACGGCGGCAAGTCGCTTCTGGCGCTACAGACGCTCCTACCCGACGTCATACTGTACAACGACGCGTCTGTCTCCAGGACTGACAGGTAGCCGACTATTGTTAGCTTGTCAGAAGTATTCAACTACCCCATGGACGGCGGCAGTGCCAATTCTGTTATGTATATAATTTCAAGAACTAGATTATTCAAATATTCATAGTCTCCTTAACACTTAGCAAGCCGATAAGTACCTGTTTGTCCCTTTCGGTCTTATCAATATGTATATAAGACTGAAAGGAACATCATCATCCATCATCATCATCAGCCTATGTTAGTCCACTGCTGGACGTAGGCCTCTCCTATTAACTATGCGTATAGACGCATTAGGAAATGCCCATAATCGCCACGCTGGGCAAGCGAACTGGCGATCGCAGTAATGTGTCCACTATGATGACGCTGCTGCCCATCATCAATCTTGTAAAATTGTCAGTGACATTTCAATCCCTTAGTCGACTCTTACGACACCCGCAGGTGGAGTTGGGGTTGACAAATGTATTCTTACTGCCGTCACCACACGGCATAAAGGAACAAACAATACTTATGGGCGTTCCAAGTAAGGTGACGTTTATGAATAAGAGGATAGGAATACGCAGGCCGTCAATTAATGGTGAATAGGCACCTTATAGGTAAACTCACTCCATCGTAGACAGCGTCTCTGCCCTTGGATAGTATGTGGCCATGAGTGAGCCCATTTTTAACTAAAAAAAATTATAAATTTTGTTTAACGTTGCAGGATAAGGCGTGTGTTCCGCGACTACCTAATAGACTTCGATACCAGCAACCTTTGGCGGGAACGAGTTATTTTGTCCACTCGGGACGGACGGGATTTCACAGACGACCTCGGCTTTGATAAGGTTCGTGCATACAAGTACAAGCTAGGGATCGGAACTATGGCTGCAAAAGTTTAACAAAACTTATCATGTGGACTTAGAGCACATACATCCATAAATATACATCTACACATCCAACATTGTAAGTTCAAGATTCCGAGATAGGCAATAAAATTGAATATATATATCATTCAATAATATTCGAATTTTTCTTGGAGTTTTGAAGTTTTTTTAAAGTTATGCACCCATAGTTGCGAGATAACATAACTAAACATTGCAAAAGGCCACGGAAATTCAGCTAATAGGTAACGTTTTTGCGTTTGTATCAACATTAACTTTACCTAGCTTAATGTTCGTGGCTTTTCCTTTTTAGGAGGCTATGTTTGTCGTCAGATCAAATAAGCTCATAATTCTGACTATATATTTGTCGCAAAACAATCAGGAGACTGAAGGCGTCTTACTATTTACGTTACACTTATTAGCTCCAGGTCAGAGTGAGAGAGAGAAAGCTGTATGCCCTCAATTGCCAGATAGTTTTGCGGCAAAATTTTTTCGTATTCGGCAGGACATAAAGTTGATTTTAGTTTGTCAGTAAATATTACGAGACCAAATAATTGCAACTGTGTTTTAATTACAATAATTACTAGGGGTCGGAACTATGGGTGCAAAACTTAAACAAAACTTGTCAAGTGGACTTAGCACATACATCCATAAAATATACATATCTACACACCCACACATTGTAAGTTGAAGATTCCGAGATAGGGAATAAAATTGGATACAGATTTTTCAATAATATTCGTATTTTTCTTGGCTAAAGTGTTCCCATATGTAAATTTTAAAGTTTTGCACCCATAGTTCCGACCCCTAATAATTACATAGAATTTTATCGTGGTTATATGCCCTAATATTAGGAAAACGAACCTCAGGGGGGTATAGTAAGATATATATCAACATTTAATACAATATTTACTGTGTTTTCAATGTGACTTGTAACGGCGCTGAACTACTCTGAACCACGACTGACGTGTTGCTTCCCTGTCACACTTACATTCGAATCTACAAGTGCAGGAGAGAGGCACATCTTACGTGGTTCGCGGTAGACCTTATAAACTGTAACGGCGATCTGTGTGATGGTGCGAGTTTACCTTTACGTATTGAACATGAAAAAAGGTCCCAACAATAAAAATGATAGTTGTCTAATGAGACAACTATCATTTTTTTATTACCGACAGAAAATTTAAATTTGAATAACTTAATTTTGTGACACAAAGCAACTGGACATTACTACGTGACAGCTTAAATAAACGATCGGATCATTTACATGCCGCCCGAACGCTTTTGTGATGCAACCAAAATTCATTAAAGTAAAGTTTAGGCGGTTATCGGCTGGATAAATTTAGTTCTCGGCCACCCAATGCTTTATACTATTTGTATGAAAAAGACCTAAAACCAAGGTGTTCGGTGGTCCGGCTAAACTCTATAGAAGCCACCGTAGAGCTCTACTAAAGCCGCGGTCGTTTCGTCCCGCCGCACGGCCGACAGCGGCCCGTCGCCCGCGGCGTCTGAATAGAGTGTTGGTGAATGCTCGTTTTCGCCCGCCGCACGCGACGGGCGAAAACGATCACTCCCGAACATTCCCGAACACACCATTCGGACGACGCGAGCGCGGGTCGAAACGACCACGGCCTAACAGAGTCTTGCTATAGGTGTTGGTGGACGCGCCTTGCACGACAGACAGACGGACGCTCAACCAGGAGGCGGCGCTCGTGTACCGGCGGGAGCGGGTCCGGGACCGGCTCGGCTTGCCGACAGTGCAGCCTTACTTGCTGACGTAAGCGGTGTTTACTACTGCTGTATAGAAGCGACCGTAGCACTACTGACAGAGTCCCGCTATAGTGTTGGTGGAGGCGCCTTGCACGACAGACAGACGGACGCTCAACCAGGAGCGAGGGAGGGACCGGCTCGGCTTGCCGACAGTGCAGCCTTACTTGCTGACGTAAGCGGTGTTTACTACTGCTGTATAGAAGCGACCGTAGCACTACTGACAGAGTCCCGCTATAGTGTTGGTGGACGCGCCTTGCACGACAGACAGACGGACGCTTACTTGCTGACGTAAGCGGTGTTCACTACTGCTGTATAGAAGCGACCGTAGCCCTCTACTGACAGAGTCCCGCTATAGTGTTGGTTTGGGACCGGCTCGGCTTGCCGACAGTGCAGCCTTACTTGCTGACGTAAGCGGTGTTTCATCATCATCATCATCATCATATCAGCCGAAAGACGTCCACTGCTGAACATAGGCCTCCCCCAAAGATTGCCACAATGACCGGTCCTGCGCCACCCGCATCCAGCGGACTCCTGCGACCTTCACCAGGTCATCGGTCCACCTTGTGGGGGGCCTACCCACGCTACGCCTTCCGGTACGTGGCCGCCACTCAAGAACCTTCCCGCCCCAACGGCCATCGGTTCTACGCGCAATGTGCCCCGCCCAGCGGTGTTTACTACTGCTGTATAGAAGCGACCGTAGCACTACTGACAGAGTCCCGCTATAGTGTTGGTTTGGGACCGGCTCGGCTTGCCGACAGTGCAGCCTTACTTGCTGACGTAAGCGGTGTTCACTACTGCTGTATAGAAGCGACCGTAGCACTACTGACAGAGTCCCGCTATAGTTTTGGTTTGGGACCGGCTCGGCTTGCCGACAGTGCAGCCTTACTTGCTGACGTAAGCGGTGTTTACTACTGCTGTATAGAAGCGACCGTAGCCCTCTACTGACAGAGTCCCGCTATAGTGTTGGTGGACGCGCCTTGCACGACAGACAGACGAACGCTTACTTGCTGACGTAAGCGGTGTTCACTACTGCTGTATAGAAGCGACCGTAGCCCTCTACTGACAGAGTCCCGCTATAGTGTTGGTTTGGGACCGGCTCGGCTTGCCGACAGTGCAGCCTTACTTGCTGACGTAAGCGGTGTTTACTACTGCTGTATAGAAGCGACCGTAGCCCTCTACTGACAGAGTCCCGCTATAGTGTTGGTTTGGGACCGGCTCGGCTTGCCGACAGTGCAGCCTTACTTGCTGACGTAAGCGGTGTTTACTACTGCTGTATAGAAGCGACCGTAGCACTACTGACAGAGTCCCGCTATAGTGTTGGTTTGGGTCCGGCTCGGCTTGCCGACAGTGCAGCCTTACTTGCTGACGTAAGCGGTGTTTACTACTGCTGTATAGAAGCGACCGTAGCCCTCTACTGACAGAGTCCCGCTATAGTGTTGGTTTGGGACCGGCTCGGCTTGCCGACAGTGCAGCCTTACTTGCTGACGTAAGCGGTGTTTACTACTGCTGTATAGAAGCGACCGTAGCACTACTGACAGAGTCCCGTTATAGTGTTGGTCCGGGACCGGCTCGGTTTGCCGACAGTGCAGCCTTACTTGCTGACGTAAGCGGTGTTTACTACTGCTGTATAGAAGCGACCGTAGCACTACTGACAGAGTCCCGTTATAGTGTTGGTCCGGGACCGGCTCGGTTTGCCGACAGTGCAGCCTTACTTGCTGACGTAAGCGGTGTTCACTACTGCTGTATAGAAGCGACCGTAGCGCTACTGACAGAGTCCCGCTATAGTGTTGGTGGACGCGCCTTGCACGACAGACAGACGGACGCTTACTTGCTGACGTAAGCGGTGTTTACTACTGCTGTATAGAAGCGACCGTAGCACTACTGACAGAGTCCCGTTATAGTGTTGGTCCGGGACCGGCTCGGCTTGCCGACAGTGCAGCCTTACTTGCTGACGTAAGCGGTGTTCACTACTGCTGTATAGAAGCGACCGTAGCCCTCTACTGACAGAGTCCCGCTATAGTGTTGGTGGACGCGCCTTGCACGACAGACAGACGGACGCTTACTTGCTGACGTAAGCGGTGTTTACTACTGCTGTATAGAAGCGACCGTAGCCCTCAACTGACAGAGTCCCGCTATAGTGTTGGTGGACGCGCCTTGCACGACAGACAGAGGTACCCTTACTTGCTGACATAAGCGGTGTTTACTACTGATGGTGATGATAGACGTTGCATTATTTTATGCGCGGTATTTCATGAATCACTCATAATAAAATAACGTCGCACGCACCGTATACATAAGAGACATGAGCATCTTTTGGTGTCTATGCGAAGAACATCGAAATCGCGAAAAAAGAGACATTGAAGGTTATACATACATGTTGATTACGTCATCTTGACATTTTGTATGAGAAAGTGTTTTTGTCGCTATTTCTGCGCATGGGACTAACGCCGAAATTACGATAAAAAACAATAGAAGTTGTTCAGTATGATTTATATATACGGTGTGTGCGAAGTTATTAGTGACTCATTCTCATGTAACAACAACGTGTAGTGTCAATGTTAATCAGCTGAGAACAGACGTGACAAGAGCGAAACGGCAGTTAGTGTAATTAATTGTAAAAGAGTCGTAAAATCTATGAAATATCATGCTTTGAATTTCCGATTACGGCTGTAGTCTATACATTGGACATTTCAAGCAATTAACTCTGTTACTCAAATTCAAGCATCTCGTGCTACAATCCGTAGTCGTTGAGCGATGAAACATGAACACGATATTATTTATAGTAAATGTCTAAAATTCAATTAGTATTTTTCACCTGATCAAAAGTTAATAAGGCATTTATTTTTATGAATTAGACTTTACAACTCTTCTACAAATAAATCTTCTAACTCACGAACCAACCCTGACACGGTAGGTAAACTCGCGCCGTACAAGTGTTGTTCAAATAGTTTCGTAACCGGCCGAAAGCCGGGCGTTGCCGGCTTTACCCGACTATACCCGGTCTGACGTAAGGGTGCTCCTCAGGTGCTAGTAGACGTGCCGTGCACGACGGACAGACACACGATGAACGAGGACGACAACAATATCTTCAGGCCGGACCGGATTAAGGAACGGCTGCGTTTACCGGAGCTTCAGTCGCAGTTGTTATCGTAAGTTTTTTAACCCATTTAATTATGTACGTGTTAATTTAAAATACCGCTTGTTATTTTTAGGCGTTTTCTAGTGGGTACCTAACTGACAATATACTATAAAAAAACTACTCTATTTTTTGCGTTTAGTGTTATCTGGGTTAGTATTTATTCAAAAGGCTTTTTAGTACAGTTGTCAAAAATACCAGAACGTGTACTCTAATATCATGACAATAGAGATTTGTTCCGATATTAGAGAGCACCCTGGCCGCTTCCATGGCGAGTGTGCAATAGGCGCGACCCAATTACTTATTCAAGACTGGTCCCCAATGATCGGCAAGGGTAAGCTGTATGCCAACAAATTTTACTTGATTTACTTCAAATTAGTATGAAAACCGCTCACCCTCACTGACCAAAAGTCCAGACTAGGGTTGTAAATAGAAAAAAAACCAAGCACCATGGTTTTTTTTCTAAAAATGGTTTTTTTTCAGGAGTTCAAATCATACTAAAAGAAACGGGTTTTCGTGATTTATTTATATAACTAAGAACATTAAAGTAAGTATGTCTGTGTTATGTAAGTTTGTAATTACATTATTCAGTATTAAAAGCAAAAACAAACTATTTGGACTTGGTACGTACGTGGTACGTTAACTACCTAATACGGATTTCGTTAATGTTAGTTTTATAAACCTAAAATCAAAGTTGTTAAATAATATTCCTTTAATAGTTAACAGAAAGTTAAAAAAACTGTAAAATAGTTATTTGTTATACAAGGGTGCAAAGTTGTATTTTACCCGCGAGTATGAAATTGAAACACGAGCAAGCGAAAGGATTCTATAGTTGAACCACGAGCGAAGCGAGTGGTTCTATAATAGAATCCTGAGCGCAGTGAATGTTTTAACATACGAGAAGTAAAATACATTTGCACCCGTGTGTAACACAAAACTTTTCCCCTCACTACAGCGAGGAAACTCAAAAAAGGTAATTATTTGTTCACATTACAATCATCATCGGGTTAGTGATAATAATTTTCCAAATGCATCATGTATTTAAAGCAAGATTTTGTCGCAGTAAACTTAGCACGAAAAAGTAAACGCAGCACGATTTTAACACATTCCTGTAGTTGCACACCAACGCCAATGCATTATTAAATCATTCTCATTCATTATTTTTACAAAATTATAACAGAACACCCTGAAAGTTGTTTAGTTTACTATTTTTATGCGTGTTCGAGTCGGTAAATAAAGATTATAACCTATAATATTCTTTGACAATGTTGACGTTGACATTTTCTGCGTTTTGTGATTGCATCTAGTCATCTTATCATCATTCACTAAAACAATTGTTACTTATGGAATTTTAGGATTTATATGTTAAAATCATCATATTATATAAAGGTTTGTATTTTACACTAAATTCTCAAACAAATTATTTAATTATCATTAATATGGAACGATTTCCATGAGCATTTTACGTTTTGTTATTCTAAAACCAAGGTCATTACTTTGCCACACAAGTGAATAATATGCGTTTTTACACGTTCGTATTAAAGGATAAACGAGCACTTTACGAGCTAGTGAGGGGAAAAAAGTATTAATTGCCTTGCAAATTTTGAGATTTCTAACTTTTGAAAAAAAAACGCATTTTACCGTTTTTTCACGGTTTTTTTTCATGTTTTTTTTCAAGCCAGAAAAAAAACCGTTTTTTTGCAACCCTAGTCCAGACCAAAGATTTCTTCAAACTTACTCGTAACAAGAAACTTGCGATGATACAGATGACGTATCTTTGACTCCATGCTCTTTCAAATATTATTCCGACAAAAAAATATCAAAGACAATTTTTAAACTTTATTTCCCTTACAATCAATGATAATGAACAAAACAGGAACAGTCGTAATATTGGCCAATCTTTCTGATGACGCCGCAACAATTTCTCATTTTGTGAAAGGATAAAACATGCAATTTCTTTGTATTATCTGTTCGCAGAAACGCCTTGAAGCTAGTCCGGGTGGGCGGGGCAGTGGTGTACTCAACGTGTTCGCTCAGTCCCGTGCAAAATGACGGCGTGGTGCACATGGCTCTCAAACACGCTTTTGAGACAAACGGCATCGTCGCCACTGTTAAGTAAGTTACAATGTTATTATTGTGAAAATCAAACAGTGTGTGGTCACCCACGGCGTTATTATTTCGTCATTGTCGTCTCGGCAAGTCATTACAAAAGATGACCCTTAGAGTACTAATATTTTCTGCAATTACCGCGATGATTACATATGAAATAAAGCTATAAGCTATTTGTGTAAGATGTCCCAAGATATTTATTTATTTATGAAATGGGCGGACACGCAGACCGCGAATCCTGTAAAGTGTTCGAAACATCGATGAAATTTAATTGAAGTAGGTATGTACGAACGAAGGGAAACTCTCTCTCTCGCACTTGTGTATTCATACGTAAATATGACAGGGAGTGGGAGGCAATACTTCGTTCGGGATTCGTTGTAGGGCCTCAGTGCCATAGGCACTGGTCTCACCGCGAGCTACTAAGCTGTGAACTATCGGCTATAAACGCGAACAAAAGATACGCAATCTCGTGTAAATAAAAGAGACACGGCGATACTCGCCCAGCTATCAGCTATCACCGCCGGGCGAGTATCGCCGTGTCTCTTTTTTGCCTTAAGCTCAACTTCACTTTTGACACTTCGATACCACGATGAATGACCGCTACGAACAAATAAAACATGGAAGCCGCACGCCATAATAATTTGCCTTTCAAAAACGGTCCTGAATTTTTGTTGACAAGTGTCACCCCCTCTTCAATGCATCACGGCAATGTATTTCAATGTCAACCTATAAAAACTTAACCGCCATTTAAAAATAGTTGTGATTGGTCCATCAAAGTTTTGATTGGCTATATTCTATAAACATTTTGTCAAAGATGTTACGCCGAAATATGCGCGGTGTTTAGACAACCGGTATGTCCTGCTCATCTTGGCACAATTGAATTGCTTTTGGGGGCATTTTTGAGCTGACGTTAGACTAGACGTCCATGTTATACAGGGTGTAATCGATAAGTGTTTACAGGCCATTATTCCGTAAATATGAGAGATATCAGAAATCTTTTAACTAATATTGAAAGTACGTTACCCAACGAGTAAAATTACATTAATAACTTTTTCTAAATAGATGAAGTAATATTGAAAATACTTACTTAAAACGCTCCCATACATTGATTATGACGACTTACAGCCTTAAAGAATGTCGGGTGTCGTAAGAGATAAAACTGTTAGAGATTCGTTATTTGTACGAATACATTGTAATAAAATAATAATACTACCGTTTATGAAATAATTATTCTAACATTTATTTTTAAATAAAAAAATATTCGTGTAAACTAGTCTTTGAATGAACGGTTACGTACTAAATGTATTGGAGGGTTTGAAGTTAATATTTGAGATATATCTGATTTTATTTCAAAAAAGTTATTAGTGTAATTTTACTCGTTGGGTAATGCACTTTCGATATTAGTTAAATTTTTTCTGATATCTCTCATATTTACCGAATTATGGCCTGTAAACACTTATCGATTACACCCTGTATATGGTCGCAGAATGACCGTTTGTGTTTGACATGGTATTGACATGATTTTTTTTTTTAGAGACCTGTCGGCCCCCTTCGCGAGCCTATCAGGCACGCTATCGCTGGCCGCCGGGGCCCTCGCGCCGCGCTACGGCCAGCTCGTTGTACCAACCGTCGACGCGAACTTCGGGCCCTCGTATATCGCCAGGCTGGTTCGCGTCAAGTGAACGCCAAGTTAGTTCAACTTTCATCATTGTTACTTTCTAAGCGCGCCATTGCTTAAAAAAAAGAGGTGTCTCTTTTTTTTACACGAGAGTGCGTATCTTTTGTTCGGGTTTATAGCCGATAGTTCACAGCTTAGTAGTTCGCGGTGAGACCGGTGCCTTAAGCTCAACTTCAGTTTTGACACTTCGATACCACGATGAATGACCGTTTGTGTTTGACTGCGACCATATATAACATGGACGTCTAACGCCAGCTCAAAAATGCCCCCAAAACCAATTGTGCCAAGATGGGCAGGACGTAGCGCTTTTCTTAACACCGCGCATATTTCGGCGCAACATCTTTGACAAACGTTTATATAATGTAGCCAATCAAAACTTTGATGGACCAATCAAAACTATTTTTAAATGGTGGTTTAAGTTTTTATAGGTTGAAATTGAAATTCATTACCGTGATGCATTGAAGAGGGGGTGACATTTGTCAACTAAAATTCAGGACCGTTTTAGAAAGGCAATTTAGTATGGCGTCCGGCTTCCATGTTTTATTTGTTCGTATAGGTGTTTGACATGGTACTGACATGATTTTTTTTTTCAATTGCAGAGACCTATCGGCCCCCTTCGCGAGCCTATCAGGCACGCTATCGCTGGCCGCCGACGCCATCGCGCCGCGCTACGGGCAGCTAGTCGTGCCCACCGTCGACGCCAACTTCGGGCCCTCGTATATCGCCAGGCTTGTTCGCGTTAAGTGAACGCCAAGTTAGTTCAACTTGCATCAGCTAGACCCCGGATTGTTGTGGCGGTGACGTCACAATAGGGTGATTTGGGGAGTAAATGGAACGGTAGAGCAAAATGATACATAAATTAAAAAAAAAAAAAAATAAATAAATATCTTGGGACATCTTACACAAATCAACCTAGTCCCACGGTAAGCTCAATTAAGGCTTGTGTTGTGGGTACCAGGCGACGATATATATAATAGATAGATACGTATAGATACTTAGATACATACACAGCCATTACCAAGGAACAAACTTTGTGATAAATAAATACACAAAGAATGCCCTCGCCGGGATTCGAACCCGGAACCTCCAGCTTCGTAGGCAGGGTCACTACCAACTAGGCTACAGAGGCTGACAATTATAAGATAAGATAATATAAGAAATGACATATTTTTATGTAAATGAACGTGACGTAAACGTGACAGTTGCAAATAAAGCAAACAGTTTAAATTTAAGGTCAAACTTTATATCGGTCTGTACAGTTTGCATACATTGATTATGCATGTAAAGTTAATTCTAATAGTTATATAACATACACACATTTTCTGAATGGAACAGTGGAACGAAATGATAATTTGACGAAAACAAGTAAAATTAATATCAAAAATTTTGTTCAATTCAGTGGAAAAATTGTATTGTAATTTTATTCAAATTAATTCGATTACGTATAGTAAATGAAATTATGTTTTTCTCTGGTAAAATAATATTTTTTTTTATCTTATCTTATAATTTACGTATCATTTTGTTCTACCATTCCCCAAATCACCCTATTGTGACGTCACCGCCACAACAATCCGGGGTCTATTCATCACACTTGCTGTCTAATCGCGCCATTGCTTGCAATCATCGCGGGAGTTATAGAAATGTAACGCTGCGGCCACGACGGTTTAAGGCGACCAGCTTAGCGGAAAACGTATGGTGGTCCCTCTCGTACCCATATCGACATCCCGCTCCAACTCATGGATTCGCTCGCCGCTGGTCGCCTTAGACCAATGTCGTGGCCAGGGCATTAGTACGTCATTTAAAATTGTTGTCTTATAACTTATTTTATGTCCGCAAGCGTGATGAAAAACATTGTATGCAATCACGGCCGGTAAGAAAGTTAAGTGAACGCCAAGTTAGTTAAGTAGAAAGAGACGGAAGGCTTGGCCTACAACGGCGATACACAATAAAGCAGGACAGCAGTATTACCTTCGTATGCTACGAAGGGTTTTCTAAGTTCGAACGAAGTGTAGGTACAGACAAAGACAAAATAAGGTGTACACAAAAATGTTCAAAAATATGTCCCAGTGCACTCTAATTCTGTGTAATAAGAACGTCGTCAACATATTTATGAGCGGATTCTTTCGATACTTATTTTTGCACTTGACTGTACATCAAACACCACAATAACAAACCTTAATTGAGCTTACCATGGGACTAGGTCGATTTATGTATGTCCCAAGATATTATTAAGTGTAAGTGGCTCTGCCACGGAAACGCGTGAATTGCGGTGCGGAAAGCGTTTTTTGCGTTTTTTGTTGCGAGTCTCGACCGCGCTATGGCCAGATTAAACCCTTGCCGCGCCCCAAATCACAAGTGTCCGTGGCCGGGCCTTTATACGGCTCGGCCACGACATTGGTATAAGGCGACCAGTGGCGAGCGAATCCATGAGTTGGAGCTGGATGCCGATATAAGTACTGCCTCTCGCACGGTTTTCCGCTAAGCCGGTCGCCTTAGACCAATGTCGTGGCCGCGGCATGAGTGGCGAGCGTCAAGCGGCGCGACCAATGGTCCGTGTGGCGTCGCGTCAAGCGTAGGATTTGGACGGCATGCACTCAGGCCACGCCCATAGGTACGTTTTGTACCAATTTTTGTATTACGTTTTGTTTAGCATGCTCGCCCCGCCGCATTCCCTGTCAAACGCCCGCTCGAGCATCTGGATCAAACGCAAACCCATGTTCGGAGTCTTTCCGGTGGACAATCTAAAAGTTAAGGCCTATAAAGCTTAGCCTTATCTTCATTAAGACGTACTCCTTTTTCATTGCATTGTATGATAAAAATCATTACTTCCTGTCCACAGGCTGTTAACTATCGACCACAGGAAAGAAATAAGTGCGTGTTCAGCTGAACTGTCGAGCCCCTCTTTCCTGTGGCCAATAGTAAGCAACTGGTAGGAGTGTAGGCGTGATTATTATCATACAATTCAATAGAAAAGGAGTGCCTTTAAATGACAATAAGGGTTTAATAAGAAAATTAACTCTCATAGCCCTTAAGTTTTAAAATGTCCACCGGAAAGACTCATAACATGATTTTGAGTTTGACCCATCTACTCAGGTCTTAGACTAAGACAACTGTATAGCTTTAATAATTTTACCTAAAGCCAATAAATACATGGACATTGGTAATTTTGTTGGATTTTTATTTACAAGCCTTTAGCGTCCCATTGTTCCGCTGATGTCTGGAACTCAACTATTATTCTTTTATTCGAATTAAACTATATGGAGGCATTTGAAACGTATAACACTATGATCGACGCTCATTCACAGCGCTTGGTAATGGAGACCTAGGCTGTCCGAAACATATCTAGCGTAAACTAAAAATACATGATTTTAGCGTTTTTTTGTCCTATCGGCCATCTTGCAAATTGTAATGATGAGGACCTAGGCTCTCTGAAATATGTCGGGCGTAGACTAAAAACACATACTTAAATCTAGCGTTTATTATATGCTGGCCTATCCGCCTATAATAATATTGGCCTATCCGCCATCTTCGCAAGCTTATCAGGCACGTTATAGCTCGTTTTATGTTTCCAATTTCCGTCCTTGCAAAATTGCACTTTAAAGTAGGTAACACAAAAAAACGCTAAACATATTCTCCTTTCCAACAAATAACACCATTATTGATTTAGAAACATCGATTTATTTATAAATAAGTACTTCATAAATATATGTTTATACTGATTCAATCAGTGATTACTGGTTACCTGTAGCAGATGACCAAAGCCGATATTTTACATTATTAATTATTAATCTCATTATACTAACTTACATAATTCGTCGGCTGACAACCTAAACTACTCCTCTTAGCAACATAACTGTCACTACTCTTAGCAAACTCGTATGTCAGTATTGAATCAAAACTGAGATACGAGCTTTATTGCAAGTAGATTTTTGTTACTTAGTGAATTTTGGTTGTCAACAGACTATATTTGCCTGCTACTAAATTTAAAAAATATGTATGTACTCTATTTAACAATTAGGTATGTCTTTGGCAAGCAACCTATAGTTACAATGTGTAGGTATATTAAGTACAAAATACATATAAATATTAAGCTGAACAGTAGAGAGTAGAGGTCATCAAAATTTGATCACAACTTTATTCTAATAGATATAAGTCAGTGTAATAATGAAATGCGTTATAAAAATTACATTAAATATCCATCTCTTATCTTATTTTTTATTGATTATTTGCATATGACTTCGAAGTTGTAAATTATCTTATTATTCCTTAATGTAATTATATCTAATAAACGCTTACACTATTAATTATGAACTACCTAATAAAGTATTCTCTGTTGTCGAATTGTCATGTCATGTTCCGGTTTAACCATAATCATGAAAATAATTGCGACTACATAGTTTCATTAGTTTCGAATTCGAACAGTAAAAAACAAAAACATTTATATTACTAGTTCGGGACTTTTATATTCAACTGTAGATAATTTGTACTTGACTAAGTACACTAGGACTTACCGAGGTTATACAAGGTGAATTTCGGGTCGTGTAGCAGGAGTGAGTGAACATATTTCTAGGGACGGTCATTTTGAGCAACCTAATTATAAGTTCATTAATAGATACTTAACAATTGTTTTTTCTCGTGATTTCTTGGTTGACTCAATACCCAACTAGTAGTGTACTAGGGACACGATACACTACTAATTAACATCTTATTAACTCCTCCTGCACGGCCCAAAAAATCATTCTGTATAATAAGACTACATTAACAATTATTTATTCTCGGTAGTTGGATTATAAAGCGAATTATACAGAAAATAACAAAAATAGTGGCCCCTTATCCTAGTATCCCTTACATAGACAGATCACCACTATTTTTTAAATCCTATAAAAACGTCTTTTTTACCAATTTTGGTGGGTCTGTAAATTCTTATTTTGCCTATATTACTTACCTACATTCTTACTAAATATTTATGTAGCATAATCAAAACATATACCTATTCGATAATTATTTTATAATACTTGATACCAAAAGATTAAATAACAGACCTATGAATTGTTTTAAATAAGTACAAAAATTCTGTTATAAATTAAAAGAACAAAGCTGTACATACTTTTCTGTTTCGTTACTGAAATACGTGTATAAACGGCACAGTGCAATTTTTATACACACAACACCTCTGGATAGACATAGATAATTAGAGATTAAAATATTTGTATAAAATGCAACTTGGTAACTTATGATTAAAGCGTAAACGGTCTCATTCATCTGGTCACGTTTTTTTGGAAGTGGCTGAGATTTGAGGTTGGTTTTGATTGTCTTATAGATAACCGGGTGCTGTATCTGACGACCGAAAATGGTATTAAAAGATGCAACCACTTCCAAAAAAACGTGACCAGATGAATGAGATGTCCGTTTGCGCTCTGAGAAATGCCCTTAACGTAAATCCTCAAATGCAATTACAATGAAATGCTTTAGCTCAATTTTTTAAGGTCAATTTAGTCAACGCACACCAGAAAGCTCTTAAAGATACATTATATAAATACCAGAGTATTGAATCATAGTTCAATAAAATACCACATCATATTCAATTCACGTTGGTGGTGACACCAACTTTGATCATAGCTTCTGATATAGTGAACATTATTATCCCTTCGTATTTTCACCGAAACTTCCGAATGTATCTTTCTGTCTCTTAGCTTAAGACAATACGTAAATCCCAAAAAAAAATACCTCGGAAAGAAAAACTAAATTGTATAGGTACGCACGTGTTATCGGCCTAAGCTCACGATATTATATTAATTACCTTCATTCTGTAACTTTGTGTCAGACCCCAGACCCGTTATCAATCGTTTATGTACGCCTACCGCGAAGTTTGAAAATCGTAAATTTCGAGGATAATTTTGTCACTAAAATGACACCTTCTTTAAACTGACAGAGACAGATGAACGAAATTTTCGATTTTCGATGTTAGCGGTAAGCCTGGTAAGTACATGCCTCAACTGTTTACACATGCGTCTTCTCCGTATCGTTGTTCAGTGGTTTCGTCTCCACACTTTCCTCCGTCTTGTCCTCGACGTTGTTCCAGGACTGCTCCTCACCGGAGCCGAAGATGGTGTACGCCAAGATCTCGATCACGTACAGGGCTATGGTCACGAAGAATATCACGCGCCAGGCGCTTATGGTTTTCTGGAAACAAGTGACATCCGGTTATCTAACAGGGTAATGCGCAACCAAACAATGATCAATCCAGGAATGCACGACCCAACAATTTGCGTCCGTCATATGCAACGATTGACGATTCTGACTTTCTTTATCTGGACATTTTCGGGAACGGGGCAACTATGCTCGCCTCAACAGTCAGAGACGAAAAAGATTGTTAGGTCGCGCATTGTACGAGCTCCTGAGAAGCGGTAGATTGCTTGCGTAATTTTGTCATTTATAACATTGTCATACAGGGTGACATCGGGGTCGTGATCCAAACTGTAAGAAACGTGTTAAGATGGTCTTCCTAAACAATGTTCTCTATGGGAATTATGAAACGAGACTGGAAGTTATGAACACTTCCGCACCGTTCGGTATGAAATCAAGTTTTTTTTTCGCGATATTCATATTTGTTCCATGGGAAACCTTGTTGAGAATGACCATCTTAACACGTTTCTCACAGTTTGGATCACGACTCCGATGTCACCCAGTATAATTAAAGATTATTTGTGACAAATCTGTTGATCGAATCGTAAATACAAAAGTAAATAACTACATACAACAGCGGGAAGGCAATTCGTAATTTTAAATTCATAGGTACCTGTAAGAAATTACCATCGCATATGTGACCAATCATTATTTTCATTGCAATTATTCCATCTAGGTGTCATCACCTACTATTAAGTCTAGCCTCAGTACTGCGAAGGGATCATCCATTAATTACGTCACACCAATTTTATGATTTTTTGACCCCTCCCTCCCCCCTTGTCACACTTCGTCACAATTAACTACACCCTCCCCCCTTAGTGTGACGTCACATGTAGATTTTTAGTTTAAGGTAAAAATTACAACATCACTTTTTAAGTAACTTTTTATTAGGATTGCTTAAAATTATTCGTAAAATGAACGTACGAGAAAATTTACTTATTCTTCCTCCGACCAAGTATTTTGGATTTTCTATTCTTTTATGTTCATGTATTCATGTATGTGAGGATTGTGACGTCACAAACATAGAACTCCTCCCCTCCCCCCCCGTCACGATATGTCACATTTTGTGGACCCCCCTCCCTCCCCCTTGAGGTGTGACGTAATTAATGGATGATCCCGAATAATTATAATTTGATAATGCAACGTTAAAATTACGTTGTTAACGTTTCAAACATTGTTCAAACTAGAGTTATTAGTTCATAATCTTTGCAAGCTGCGGTTCGGTAATATAAATACCATATTCCAAGAATCTGCCTAATTTCCTAACCATAATCCAGAGGAAAACCGCAGAATAATGCATTAATCAAACAAATGCATATTATTTGTTTGATTAAATATGCAATGACGCAAAAAAGTAATACATACTTAAGTAACTATGTCATTTTATTTCAACTTAAATGGTATAGGTAAGTATTCACGTAAGGACTGTATCGTTATTTATAAATACAACTTTACTTGGCCGTATTTTTTTTATATTACATTTTTACATAAAAAACATACATGTGTCTAATTACTGCTTTAATAAGGTACACATTTCATCCTAGAAACTCGACGTGAAACATCTGGATTACACACAACTAACCCAATCCTCCCGAGTAATAAAAAAATATTTCGGACAAATACTGCAAAAAAATTTACGGTTTGCGAAAAAGACGACATCACACACAAAAAAATCGTACTATGAAAGACGCGCTTTCACGTGCTTCGTAATGTCAAACATTTAGGTATTTTCATAGCACTTAAATTTCACAAAAAAAATGTCCTGAATTTGTGAAAGAATACTTTAAAGAGAATATGGTATGTAGCTTACGTGTATTCTGACTTTGACATCCAATATAACTATCACGGAGCATTTATATCCACCTGTTCCAACGATGGATCAAGCCCATGGTGTTTCATTAAGGCTTTTATGTGTGGCTGATTCTTATAGCTGTTTTACTGTTCTCATACGCCTAAGAAAGTGAAGGTCATCTAAATCGTTGTGTAAAAATCCCATTTTAAGTAAAACATTAAATCCACCACATTTAATTTGCGTATGGTTGATTGGGGAATCATGAAGACACCGTTTAGATAATATACTTGGGCAGCATCTAGCCTTATTGTTTCTAAAAATAGTAACATGCAGTCGCTGAAATAGTCTTACATTCAGCTGAATAGGTTTGTCCGAAATACGTTTGATAGGCAATATTGAAAGCATCATAAAGACCATAAAATAAATAATTTGGAAAGTAGCCATATATCACATAACACTCAAAAATATCTACACGCCATACACTCAGAACATAGAAACGCAAAATAATACATATTTCAAGAGTTAGACCAGGTTGAACTTGTATTTATAAATAACAATACGGTCTTTATATTTAACCCCATGACAGCCCAGCCCGCGAGCCCGTTTTTCCTGCAACCGTCTGGATTCGAAATTGTATTGAAATCCGGATAATTTAATTAGACGGACGGTTAGGAGTATTTTGGTTTGGCTACCAGGCTATCTTATCTTCTTTTTTATTTATGCACTGTAGAATGCTTTTAGTCATCGTTCTCCAGAGCTTAAAGAAGTCCATTAGAGGGTGGGTATGCGGAATTTACTCTTCTTTATAGAGAATAATACGAACTAAAGAACGCTGGCGTCGCTCGCATTGCAGTTAGTGATGGTGCTATGGGATATGCTATCCCATCCTGGGACTTACAGTGGTTTAATAACATTATCCCGTGTTTTATTACTTACATCGTTTTTGGTTATGTGTCCAACGAAGATAGGTACGACGATGCCGGGGATCGTTGCTACGGTGTTCGTAATCGCCATCAAAGTTCCTGAAACAATTAATTATTAATATTTTTTTATTCTGAGACTGGACGTCATGCATCCAGATAGGTGGGCTGGACAAGTCATAATGCCGGATTAGCGACGCGGACGTGGCAGGCCCAAACGGAGGTGGCGGGACGATTTGGACCCTTTCCTTAACAACTGGCCGGATGAGCACAAAATCAGGAATCGTGGACAACCAGAATCTTTTTCCAGCGGGACACCGGTATAGGCTAGGAAACGAATGATTCAGCTCTATAGTATCGGTAATAGGAGTTATCAGGGTGATGGCTGTATGATATAAGCTAGGGAAACATTTACTAATGACTGTTTTCCTGATTAGCTAATGAAATCCAAAGGTTTTTGTTACACGCTTGTATTTAGACCTAGTTTACGCGTATCCAGTAGCCAATACAGGCAGGAATCATCGAAAAGATGGCAGCCGAGCGGCTGATAGACCGCATAGCCAGTAGCCACAACAGAATCAGACACTCGTCTAGTTACAAGTCTATAAGTACCTGCGTAGTTCGGCGCTATGTCGATGTGGTTGGACAGGAAGCCGCAGAACATGCCGCCGACGCAGGTGACGCCGATGGCCATGAGGACCACGGCGGCCACACGATTACAGCCGATGTAACAGACCGCTAGCAGGCAAACTGCTGGCACCAGTGAAGCTGAGGAAAGAGAAAGTATATTATAAGTACTTGTCGTAATTTTATGAAGTTCAAAGGGTAGATTTTTACAGTCCAGGATAGTTCTGTTTAAATGTACCTACAGTAACCATCAGATATATTGGGTTGGCCATGGTGCTCAAAGCTATCTGAACCTGCCCAGAAATTGTGGCCGCTCGGATATCCATGTCTTCGGTGTTATTAGAATCGGTCTAAGGTCTAATCTAGTATGTACTCGTTAGTGTAAAATTTACTAGATATACTGGGTAGGTATGTCACGGATTCGTCGGTAATTTAGTTGTAAATTCGTTTTTAAAACCGCAGCACGAAGTCATATAAGTAGAAGGTTATAAAAATAGATCATTAGGGCATAGCAATCGACTGATTGACAAGTTACAATGTGGAAAAGTGTAGTTTTAGTCATCATGGCTTGTCTAGTCTTGGTTGTATCTTCGTATGGTAAGTATAGGTATACTTCCTCGTCAGTGCATCAAATAATACTATTTGATATCTGAGATTATAACGTGTAATTTTTAAATAAGGGCGGGCAAGAGATTTCGTAAACATATAATATTTAAAAGGTCACTTTTCAGATTGGCATACGAGTTCCTCCTTAGAAAGCATCAGTGATTCCAAAAATTCCAGTATTCTTAGCGCTCTATTATTAGAATATAAAGTTAGTGTTAAAGGTAAGCTAAATGTACCCTGTTTTAATTATTTTTCAATTCTATATTCTATCTATTAAGAGACATATTACCTATGACCAAAATTTAGGGTTCCAGCTGTTTGTATGTTGTGTCCTTCAATCTGATAGAAGGCTACTATTGGCAAACTATTTGTCCCAAGGATAAGCAATTATTATGGGGATAGAACGCTGAAAAAACGTATTCCATATTTACTAAACAGCTTGCCTGAAGCCAGACATGAAAAAATTATAATAAATTCAGGAGACTACTAAAGAAGCATTACTTGACTTGATTGCTAAGTAATGCTTCTTTAGTGGTAGTTATTATTAAGTACAATCAGTTCGATTATATCCCTGTCAAAACAATTAATTAAGAGACTGCCGCTCCCACAGTCAAACCTGTTGTAACAGTTTTGTGGGACGATTTTGTATTTTCTTTAAATTAAAATTGTGTCAAATTATTCAATCAATAAATACCTGCCTGTCATGTGCCTGGTGTGAACCATAATATTTAGAAGTAAAAAATTAACAAAATATATGTTTTTTTCGATTATTTGTTACTGCCATACAACAGAATAATCTTCTAAATAAACAAATTTTTCTTATTCAACGCAGACCACAGATGCGGTAAAGACGAAATGTACAACACTTGCAATCGTGGCCGAGCCTGCGTGCCCAGACTCTGCTCGCAAATGGGCGCCCGCCTGCGATGCAACAAGTGTCAGCCGGGATGTGTGTGCCGCTTCGAATGGCTTCGGACCGATAACGGCACTTGTGTACCCAACAACAAATGCCCAAGTGAGATCATAAGTGTAGTGTGTAACAAGGCAAGTCATGGTTACCTTGGTTTATGCATTCACCTAAGCACTGCGCTGAGGTGCGACAACTCTGTACCCAACAACGAATATCCAAGAGAGATAAAAGCGTTATATGGTTTTCTACTTGCTACTGCTACCAACTACTTGCCCCACTAAAGTGCGATAAAAATCAGCCGGGATGTGTGATTGTGTGTCGATTTGAATGGCTGCGAACGGACCCATGTAAAATGGCTTTAACTCGTCTATCGCGCATATTTTTTTCTCCACGTGCACTGATCAGTGCTGAAGACATACCCGGGGGTTAATAAACGATTTGATGAAGCCATTATCGATAATACTTTAATTTCATACAGGCTCTACGGCATCAGCACCTCAGCCTAACCACTTAAGCCAATCTGCTCCTCCTATCAGGTTAAAACCGGGTAAGTATATTAGTTATCAATCTTTAAGTAGCCGTCTGCAAAAATCCGACCAACGATTAAAGATTTTGGCCATTTATGACATCATGCAACTTGTAACTTTCTGATAAAGACCAAGTAGAACAGAGTTCCTCCTGTTGCTGTTGCCAACTTAGAAAATCTCACTTCAAAATGTATGAATAATTGCACATGCAGTGTACATTGTACGTATGTATACAGCCTCTAAAGCGCCTCAGGGCTGCGGTGGCGACCCCAACGCGGAGCCCGGCTGCGGCTTCAACTGCGGCAGAACCTGCTCCACTTACAGTACCAAGACTGCCTGCCCACGAACACGGTGCCTTCAGGCCGGCTGCGATTGCAAGCCAGGGTACGTCCAGGATCCGGCTATGGGAAGATGTGTCCTTCCGAAAGACTGCAGTGAGTTCTTCGTGTTCATGATTCTCTGACCATTTGTTAGTCTCTATCCGTCTGTTGGCTTTAAATCTAAGGTACACAATGTACTCCCGTGAGTCCCATGGAATCTGCTCCAGTTATCGGACCAAGACTGTCAGTCCGTGCGCGCGGTGATCGCAGTTCTTCGTGTTTATGATGCCGTGAACATTTGTTTGTCTCTATCCGTCTGTGAGTTTTAAACCTGTGAGTCCCGTGGAACCTGCTCCAGTTACCGAACCAAGACCACCTTGTTCGCGCACGCGGTGCTTGCCGGCCGGCGGAGATTGTAAGATGGGGTATGTCAATGATCCGGTTGTGGGGAGATGTGTCCTTCCGGACAAGTGCAGTGAGTTTTTTTATGTTTATGATTCCTTGACCATCGGTGAATTTGTAGTTCTCTCTCCATTCGCGAAAAACCTACACTTCTTAAGCTAGCGAACTGAGACCGTCAGTCCGGACACGCGATGCTTACCGAACGGCTACGACGGATCAGGGGAGCTACCGCGATCTGCTAATACGAATCAGTTTAGGACCTAATCTCAATAGCGATGTCTCAGCTCCATAGAATAACTGTTAAAAACTGATAGGCCGAACTAAAACTGGATCGCATTTAACGCATTCAACGCCAAGAGCGCCACTGGGGAGTTATCGGTAATTTTGTTCACATGCCGCCGACTCCGTGGAGGAGTTTATCGCTATACTATTTGCAGTGCCAGGACAAAAACAAAGGCTATCCCTGCATGCCATCCGGCGTTAATTGTAGGTATAGTGAATTACTCCCCTGGGGAGTCGTGTGGCATGTGAATAAAGTTACCGAGGACTCGTTAGTGGCGTTCTTGGAATTGAAGCAGCGTAGATTGTACAACAGGTTGGCGTGCAGCGAAAACCTAGGTTTTTGATATGGCAGTGAAAGTGAGAGATCATGGTAGACCCCCCCCCAGGCTGTGGATAGATGTGTTCCGCCGGAAGACTGCTGTTCATATGTATGATTATGGGGCCGTTTGCTACTATACCTACCCATTATAGTAGAGAGAGTTAGACCATGACTGTCTGTCCGCGGATGCAATCTGATCAGATATTTGATTTTTTTAGCCACGTGTGAAGCGAACGAGACCTACAGCCCTTGCGCCAAGCAATGCGTTTGCCAGCAAGGATATTTGAGGGCTTCGGACGGAAAATGCGTGTCTAAGATAAGTGATTAGTGTATGTGATATTTTACAATACAAACTAATTAGTCTTCAGTGCTTTGATGCCATAGAAATAATTATCATTTCTTATCTATTTAGTAAATAGTTGACAAGTGTCCAGTCCAAGACAGGCCTAGGCAGTAGGCATCTTAAGGTGCATGCAGACCAAAAGAGCATTCGCTGTTCTATCCCCCACTCTACGAAATCAACGAATCACGTTTAGGCTACCCTATCACAGCATTACTCACCTAAGAACCAAATTAGACCTCTATGTGGATATTCTGGATAATAGACCTACCTGGTTAAATCAATCATTATTTATTTGCAATAGAACATAACTAAATGCATGCAAATACAGTTTATTTCTTTTTCTGTCTTTCGCTTCTTCTGATAGGTATATGTAGCAGTACTAAACACATAAAAAAAGCATACATACCAAACAAAGTGCCGATCTTCCTAGCAGTGGTTGTGGTAATTTTGCCTTGTCCCCGCAGCCAATCTAAGGTCTTGCTGAGGCCCATACTGAAGAACCAGAGCGTCAAGAATGGCAGGGCAGTGGTTACAGCGTTCTGGAAGTAAAGGCTACAATTATTACCAAGAAAATTGTAAACTACTTGAAGAACGTGTCTAAGACAAAAACTGATGCGAAAACAATCCGTCGGCTTCAACAGTAATCTTCTGAGAATTTAGCTAAAGAAATAATCACTAGTGAATGAAATACTATGACACCGCCAACATATGGGAAACACTTGATAGATTATTATTACTAATAGCAAGAACTTTACGGTACCGATGATTTTGTGTTATGTTATGATTAATGTGGGTAGCAGTTTTTTAATTCAACATTCCGAATCAATATAATACGCAGACTCATTTTACCGTACGGTTATATAAATAGTATGTGTATCTTTAATTAAATAGTTTCTGAAATTTCACTGTTCAATTTAAATAATTCTAAGCATTAATTTATTTTTAAAATGATACTTAATACTAAAATAGTACTAAGAATGACTTTGCTTTCAGATTGGTACTATTCCGATTTAGCGTTAATTTATGTTCGATTATGTATTAATTTGTTGTAATGATATCGGAATATAACAAAAGTAGGCTAAAACGTATTCAGTGTATTTTGTAACACAACAATAACGTTGATTATGAAATATTGTTAAAATACATATAAAAATAAGTTGTACTGACACTGTACCGAATTGTCTTTTGTTGTGTATGATATAAAAGGTGAGGGAACAGTTGGGAGCAGTTAGTTTTTAATCGAGGTGGCGAGTAAGAACAGGTATGGTTCTGCCTTATTATATTGCTGTTTGTATTGTTATTGGCTGATTGTTGCAATTGCTCTATTTCTGTAAATTATTGTAATTGCATTACTTTTGTGATTACCAGTCTTTGGTACCTTGTATTTTATTATGTTAATATGTATAAACCAGGTTAAAGTCACGTTTGCTCTTATTTACTATTATACAAGCAAAACTTAACATCGTTTATTATCCAGGTTGATACATATTAACTTAATCTAAAGTCCTATTTAGTAGTAGTCCTATTATTGCTGTAACTGCAGTATAGATTAAATTAATGTCTGTTCACATTCACATGTTTTTATTTTATTATCCATTTGTTAAAAATAAAAAGTCATGATTCATAATTTGCTTTTATTTCACTTTAATTACACTTTATCTTCATCATATAACATCAGAAGTGTTGGAAAAATGAACCCTTTTACTAATACATTTTTCTGCAAGTTTCAGAATGGAATCAAACGATTTAAAAGCTTTTCTCAAAGCCATTGCGGTTGCTGTATCCAAACGCCGCCCAGATGACGACGTGGCTTTACCCGTCTTCGATCCAGCTACGAATGACAATGGCGCAGCGGGCTGGTGCAACAACATCGCTGAGCTTACTAACGAGTTCGGATGGAGCAGCATCGCGACAGTGGCAAAGGCCGGTAAGGCCCTGAAGGGCTCTGCTTTAACTTGGTTCGAATCATGGAATCCGACTGGTGGACGTAGTTGGGAAAATTTTAAAAATGACCTTACTGATTTGTATCCCGAAAAACGTAATCTTGCAGAAAAACTGTCTAAAGCTGTTAATTATACATCGGATTCTTCAGATTCTTACTGTGAATATGCTAGAGAAAAGGTCAGATTACTGAAAAATACCAAAATTGCATTTACCGAAAGTCAGTTAATTGAAATTGTTTGCGGAAGTATCACTGATGTAAATGTGAAAATGGCATCTCTCAATAGCGGCGCAAAAACAACAGCGGAACTTATCTCCCTTTTCACTGCTTATGTAAAACCCAAGAAAAGACCCTTAGAGCAAAGTGTATTAAATACTAACCCCATTGGCCCAAATAGGTTTAAACGCCTCCGATTAGATTCTCGTGGTAATTCGGCACCCCAATGTTATATATGTGGCAAACTTGGGCATGTAAAATCACAGTGTTTTAAAAATACAAATCAGACTCCCGAGTTAAAAGTGAGAAATGAGACCCCAGATAGCAAGGTAGTAGACAAATCTTGTACATATTGTAAAAAACTGGGTCACACTGAAACGACTTGTTTTTTTAAAGCACGTGCTTCGGCAAACACTACGCAAACTCTGCATCCCAGTACATCTAATTCGAGCCAGAGCAGCAATTCGAAAAACAATCAGATTAATTTTTTAGAGCAGATTTAAAGTTAACAAAAGCATCAATTTACAATACAGTTATACAAACTTTGATTGACACAGGAGCTAGCTGTAGTATTATTAAGCAATCGATTGCAAATAATTTAAATGTAAAAATAGTACCACACCTCTCAAATATAAACGGAATCGGCAGTGGTGTATTACAAACTCTGGGTACGATTACCGTTCCTGTTAAACTTGATGAACTGTGTATTGAACTTGACGTTTTTGTTGTTAGGGATGCTGACTTTGGTTATGATCTTTTGATTGGTAGAAATATTTTATTGCACCCTGATATTGAAATAATCACCGATAATAATGGCAGTAAAGTCGTTCGTAAGCACTCTCCTTATACTAATTTGGAAATTAATTGTATTGAAAATATTTTAGATGAAGAGCTTAATGAACTGAAATCCACAATTGAGAATTTAGACATAAATTTACAAGCCCAAATTTTAAGTATATTTGAAAAATATCCTGACATTTTGAATAATAATGGTTGTGTTAATACTGGGGAGTTGAGGATACAGTTAAAAACCAAAAGTAACGTTCATTATAGGCCATATCGATTATCCCCACATGAGAGAGAGAAGGTCAAAACAATTATACAAAATTTATTAAATAACGGTATTATTCGAGAAAGCGACTCCCCATTCGCTAGCCCAGTACTTTTAGTGCGAAAAAAAGATGGAAGCGATAGACTCTGTGTGGACTATAGGTCATTAAATAAAATAATTGAAAAAGACAGATACCCTCTCCCTCTCATTGAGGACCAAATCGACAGGCTAGGGAAGGCCAAATATTTCATATCAATTGATATGAAAAACGGATTTCACCAAATTCCAGTTTCACCCGATTCAACAAAATATACGGCCTTTGTAACACCAGACGGACATTACGAGTTCTTAAAAATGCCGTTTGGAATATGTAATGGCCCGTCTGTGTTTCAACGGGCAATATCAAAAGCAGTAAAGAATTTAGACTTCCTACTTGTATATATGGACGATATTCTTATACCATTTTCGACTATCGAACAAGGTCTTGATTATTTAGAGCAAACGATTGCGACCCTCAGTTCAGCCGGATTTACAATAAATGCCAAGAAGTGTAAATTTTTTGTCGATAGCATAGAATACTTAGGACAGCAAATATCACGTAACGGAGTAAAACCCAGTGAGACAAAAATATCGGCATTAGTAAACTCTCCCATCCCACGTACAGTCAAGCAAGTGCGCCAATTTATGGGGCTTGCAAGTTATTTTCGAAAGTTCATTCCCGATTTTGCTAGCAAGACATCTTGTATTACTATGTTGACGAAAAAAAATCAAAAATGGTTTTGGGGACCTGAACAGGATTCTGCAAGGAAATACGTTATTGAGCAATTGACATCATCCCCTCCGTTGTCCATATTTGATCCCAACTTGCCAACTGAACTCTACACGGATGCTAGTTCATTAGGATATGGGGCCATATTAATACAAAAACTGGACAAAGAATCAAAAGTGGTTGCCTATTTTAGTAAGCGAACAACACCTGTAGAATCAAAATATTGTTCCTATGATTTAGAGACCCTGGCAATTTTTAACGCCCTTAAACATTTTCGTGTTTACCTTCTAGGTATCAAATTTCGAATAATAACTGATTGCAATGCCATTAAAGCTACAATGTCCAAAAAAGATTTATCTCCACGTATTGCACGTTGGTGGACATACTTACAAGATTTCGATTTTGAAATAACTTACAAAAAAGGGAAGTTCATTAGCCATGTCGATTTTCTGAGCAGGAATCCTGTTGAGGAACTAACTTCACGACCACCTAATAATGTAATCAATGTAATCCCTAACAATAACCCACAGTCTTGGCTAGAGGCAGCACAGCACAGAGACCCGGATACTCAAGCCTTAATACATAGGGTACAAACGGGTGACCTAGATCAGACCCAGTATATAGTAAGAGATAATTTACTGTGTTACAAAACTAGCCAAAATAATGAACCCAAACTATTTGTACCAAAAGGTAGTCGTTTAAATATTCTTCGTTTATTTCATGATGAACACTGCCATATAGGATATGATAAGACGATTGGTAAAATTCAAGAGCATTTTTGGTTCCCAGGGATGACGACCTTTGTTAAAAAATATTTGTTGCACTGTTTGGTCTGTGTTGAACGAAAAGGTCATCATGGCCCAAAACAAGGGTATTTGCATCCAATAAAAAAAACTGCCATTCCCTTTCACACTGTCCACCTAGACTGTACAGGTCCATTTCCACAGTCAAATGAAGGCTATAGATATATTTTATTACTTGTTGATGGATTTACAAAATTTTGTTTACTTAAGCCGATAAAAACATTGAATGCTCGTGAATTAGTACCAATTATCCGCGAAATTGT